>MU784183.1:12586-75630 GCA_026770625.1 Nicotiana glauca | reverse complement strand
ATCAGCACAACCTACCCCATGTGCTGGTAAGTGCCTGGCTTAACCCCGATAAAGTAGCGACGAGGCTAGACAGGACTACCAAACCAACATGTGTAGTTCAAATATATATATATATATATATATATATATTTGAACTACACATGTTGGTTTGGTAGTCCTGTCTAGCCTCGTCGCTACTTTATCGGGGTTAAGCCAGGCACTTACCAGCACATGGGGTAGGTTGTGCTGATGCTACACTTTTGTGCTCTTTTGCACATATCACGGTATCGGAGCAGCTTTTGGACCACAATAGTAGTTGATTGGGAGCTGACTTCAGTCCAGGGACTTTCGAGGTAGCCTAGCTGGCGTCTGCAGGCCGCAGTCCCTTCTATATTATTAGTTTGTTTTCCTTGTACCGAAACAAACATTGATGTACTTCTATTCAAATTTCTTTTTAGCACTCTTTAGTAGTTCGTGAGTTAGTGACACCGGATCTGTATAGAGATGTTATTGAACTTACGTTTTGATGTTAATTGTCTCGTCTTTCCTTATATGGTCAATGTTGTTAAGACAAGTGTTAAATTAATTGGCTTGCCTAGCTCCTATTAGTAGGCGCCATCACGACTCCCGATGGTGGAAAATTCAGGTCGTGACACTGGGTTGGAAGTACTCACTTTACTCCATGCACCTCGTGTGCAGATCTAGGTGCACCCACTGAGGTAGAGTGAGGATTTCTCTGTCGAGCATAATATCTGGGAGCATCAAGGTAGCTACATGACGTCCGCAGTCCTGATCTTCCCATTTAACCTATTTGCTTTATTCCGCATTTCTTCAGAGCAATGTGTAGTAGGTTGACACCCATGTATTAGAGGCTCAGACTTGTGACACCGGATTCTTCGGGCTGTGTAGTAGTATTTCTACTTGGGTTTTCCGCATGTTTTAACTATATTTCAGAGTTTCAGTAATATGACTTAGTACTTATTTGTGTTAATTGAATCATGAACTGTATAAAAAGGGTTAAGGTTGTTGAATTGGTCGGGCTTGCCTAGCAGTGTGTTGGGCGCCATCACAACCGAGGTTGGGGTCGTTACAGCCAACCATATGTTGTTACTATAATATTAAGATTTTTTTTAATTAAAGTCAAACACAAATTTCTACTCTATAAAGTACTTTTTCAAATAATATTGTTCAAAACTCTTAATATATTTTTAATATTTATAATTATACCTAATTCAAAATTATTTTACAAACTAAAAATTAACGATGTGATGCCTTTGCTATCCATTCATTTCATATCAAACTTGCTTTCTTACAAATTAACCTGTTAAAACTATAAAATTATGCGATAAATGAATTCAAATAGACACAATGGGCCTATTCTATTATTAATAATGCATGAATGCCACAGAAACATAGTATTTAATCAATATTTTTTTATATATAATTGAGTAAACTGAATATCCAAGTTGGACAATTTTGTGACAAAAAGGAAGCTAAATATTTCAATCAAAATCAACTCGAATCTTTACGAAATACTCTTAAAATTGAGATATAAACGTCAAAAGATATTTCAATTATTTGCAACAATATCTAACCTCAAACAAATAATTAAGATTTAATTTTTGAATTCAAAGCTTCTTAATGGATATAAATGAAGTTTAAGCCTACATCTTTATGCTTCACACTCCTTAACAGTGTTATCTACCATTTCTTATGATATTTTCTAAGACAAAATAATAGAAGCACGTTACCAAAAAAGGCAAGCATCAAATTAACTGGACGACGGTCTAGGCCCTACAATGGGCGTCAAACTGTTTACCCGTAAAATAATACAGTTGAATTTATACGTGGTTTTTAGACAGGTGAACTAACTGGATCCTAAAAATGATAAAATTAGTAAAGGATTACGCAATAGTTAGCCTTAAAATATAAATAAAATAGCAGAGATGACGATTTCGAGAGCAAGATTTCCGGGCACATCAATGATTAAATCAAAAAGCGAGGTAAAATTATATTAAGTTTTGTATAGAATGTAGTGTACATTTTGCTATAAAATTCGTGTCCTTTACAATCGTGTCATCCTTTAATGTCAATTATGAGGGTCGTTGATGAAGATATAACGGTGGACATAAATGCCAAATTTTGTGTAACGAGCCGTTGATCTTAATGCAGTAGAAGATTCCTTATTAAATGCTGCCAGACGCAGAGTATTTAATACACCTTTATGAACGTTATACCTTCCGGTGAAAAGCAAAATAACTGCATTCGGTCTTCGGTCATCCCCTCTTGGGTTCCACGTGCCCTTCCTTTAGATGGGCATATATCATATCATATTTTACCCTATACATCGACATTGTTCAAACTACTTCCACTTTGTGATTTTCCCTTGTTATATCATAAGGCGCCAAAAAACTATATTTTATATCTCATGGAGAAATAGGCCTTTATGGCCTTTTACATAGTAAGAGATAAAACTAAAAAGAGGTTACTTAAAAGTCCATACTTTTCTATTTAAGATGTTAAGGACCAAAATAACTTAATCAGTAATGAAATAAAAGTAAAGTGAAGAAGAATTAACCCAAATAGCCGACCACCCAACCCCTTAAACTAAAACTAACCGTGAAGGTATTTATATATGTATAATTATATATAATCAATGTATAATTTATGTATACGTGAAAAAGTAAACAATAAATATAACCGGCTCAGTGAAAACTTGTCTGACTCCTTTTTTTGACACACAAAACATAAGAAATAAACACCAAAAGGTGCATGCTAAACAAATTCATAAGCCTATACATGGCAAAATACATTATGCAATCTGGTTCTTAATAGACAAACAAACACACATGTCGGCCAAATTCTAGTTTTCTTGCCACAAAATACAGAGATATGAGACAAGAAGAAGTCTAGTGTCTTAACTCTTGTTCAATGTATTCCCAATGTCAAGCACAAAACGGTACTTAACATCTGATTTCGCAAGACGCTCCATAGCTGTATTCACATAGTCCATTGGCACGACTTCAACATCTGGTGTAATGTTATGCTTTGCCGCGAAGTCTACCATCTCTTCAGTCTCCTTTATCCCTCCTACGGCACTCCCTGCTACTAGCTTCCTTCCTGTTTATCAAATTATAACTTTCGTATAAATGCATTGATATATATAGAAACAGTCGATTCAAGGAGCGTACCTAAAAGCAAGGGAAATACAGGCAACTCTAGTGGTTTATCTGGTGCGCCAACTATCACAAGCTTCCCATGAGTTTTTAACAAATTAATCAATGGAAGAAGAGGGTGAACTGCAGAGACAGTGTCAATGATGCCATCAAGCGAGCCCGTTGCAGCCTGCTTCATGCATAAATGAAAATTACTATTCTTACATCAAACTCCCGTTTAAGATTGAAGCATAGTTGATTGATTGATCGAGGTATAAAGTCATGAGTCATAATATTCACCTGCATTTGGTCAGGGTCGCGACTAACCAAAAATGAGTCCGCACCTAAACGCTCAATTGCTTCTTGTTTCTTACTAGCAGATGTACTAATAACGGTCACTTTAGTTCCAAATGCCTTGGCAAATTTCACAGCCAAATGGCCAAGGCCACCAAGACCAACAACACCAATATGCATTCCAGGTTTGTCAAGTCCAAAATATTTCAAAGGACTATAAGTTGTGGTTCCAGCATTTAGCAATGGAGCAGCTTCCATGGGCAAGTTCTCCGGCCAATGAACCACGTAGTGCTCGTCTGTTACCATGATATCGGAGTAACCTCCATACGTGGTGGTTCCATCGGTGTAAATACCATTGTATGTCAGTATATGATCCGGACAGTAAATTTCGAGATTGTTGTCACAGCTTTCACACTTGCGACATGATCCTACCAAACATCCAACACCTACTTTGTCACCAACCTTAAATTTCTCCACCTTGCTACCAATCTCAGTTACCACACCAACAACTTCACATCTGGAACAATTGACAATTTCGAAATATCAGTCGTATTAGATATGAACTGTATTGATAACATCCAAAGGGTAACATGTGATGAATAGATAGTTTAGTAGTTCCCATGTCATCCTTAATCGACATAAATCCGCTACTAATCTCTTGAAAAAGATAAATGCAAATTTAATTATGATTCAATCATTCCCATTCCGCTAAAGAACTCTTAAAATGGAATTAGTGTAACCATTTGCCAAGACAGAAACTTTAATTTTCTCCTATAAACCTTGATTTGGCTTAAGTAGAAACCTTCACGTTAATTATAACAAGATGCAACAAAAGGAAAAGTACATGTTTTGCAACAGTTTAATTTCAATACACTTACGATGTCAAAAATATCTGCACGATAGATCAATTATAATGTAACTATACACTATATGAAAATAAGTTTTTTAGTGTCTAAAATTCTATGTCGTCCGATATGACAACCTATCTTAAATCTATATTGTGACGCACTTGTTTACCTTTTGTGGCGGGCTAAGTCGCCACCAAAAGCTAATAATAAGAAAATTAGATTTTGTGGTGACTTAGTTCGCCAAAAGGTAAATAATGTGCCACAGGACGCTATGGACCCTTCTTTGGTAGAAGTAATTCTTTCTTGTAAAGAACCCATTTCGGTACTCAGGGTGGGTTGATAACCCACAGCGGAAGGCATTCTACCCAATAAGGCCGATACTTCGGATCCTGCTTGGACGAAGCGGAAGATATTGTCAGTATGTCATGTTCATTAAGATCTCGGAAATATTCCGCCATAGTTAGGGCAGTCAACTACAGTAGTCATCACAAAAGCTCGTCACTAAAAGCTATGTGTCCTATAGTGATAGATAAATCTATATGATAAATATTACAATAATCTGACAAAAATGCTAATTACCATGTTATCACAAGTTAGATTATACATCAAATGCAAATAAATAATTTAAAAGTAAGAAAATGGAAACTAACCCAGGTACCATTGGATATATGCTAGAGCTCCATTCATTCTTGAGCTGATGAAGATCAGAATGACAAATTCCACAATACATAACTTTGAGCTGCACATCCTTCTCACCCGTGGCTCTGCACCCATAATTAATCCAAACCAAATTACCCCCATTTTAGAGATTTCTAAAGCCATAACATCACTCATAAAACAGAGAAGCTGAATAAATTTAACTAACTAAAAAAAAAAAGCTAACTAAAATTTAGGATAAAAGAATCAAATAATACCTTATTGTAAAGTTGAAGGGAGAAAGAACACCAGAAGCATCTCTAGCTGCCCATCCAAAGGCCTGTACTGGCTGTTCATTCTCATAAAATTTTGCCATTTTCCTAACTTTTGGTTTTTTAGAGATATGCAGTAGGAAATAGATAGATAGTTGGGGTTTTAAGCATTAATAAATGCTTAAAAGATGGTGATTAGGAAACTGAGGGAAATGAAATTTTTAAGTAAATTTTAAGTTTTTCTCTCTTGACAAAGGGACATTGTTCCATATTGGAAGAGGAAGAGGTTTTTAATGGGCATATAAGTAATTGTTATTCTTCTCCCTCTCAAAGAGTTAAGAAGAAAGCAAGCCTCGCGCCATCGCCGTCGCCGTCGCCGTCGTCGTCGCTCGGCTCGGCTTCAGATTTGTGATCGATTGATTGATTACTTTTTTGGACCAAATTTATTTGTTAATAGTAAATATTAACAGAAATGTTATTAAATATCTGTTTTAATTACATAATATTAATATTAAATCCAAGAATATTAATATTAACCGTTTTCATTTTTTCGTTTTCTGTTTTGGTAACAGAAATTAACTACCTCTTCAATTTTTCTTCTTTATTTTCCCTCTTTATTGTTGAGTAAATAACCATTTATGTTATGAAATTTATGCAATGGTCGTTTTGCATAGACAAGTATTCTAAAGAGTTGCACATCTCAGATTTCAGCCCAACATTGGCTATAAATACAAGTCCTTTCTCTCATAATTTCTATACGATTTTCTGAGTTTCTCCTCCTTCTTCTGCATTGTTTTAACTTCAAAGAAAGCAACAATAAATGTGATTTGCTACCGCACTTTGTGTCCGCTGAAACACTGGTGTTTGAAGTACCACTACACCGGTGTGTAATTCGCTCTATCTTGGGAGAAAATAATCCATAACTTTGGGTACTAGGGGGGATTAAATTTATTAAGGAAACACTGTGAATTCAGTGAGCTCAGATTAATTTGTATTTTGTTTATATTTCTATTTATGTTATTTTATTTTCTACAAAATTATTTTACAAATACAATTTACTAACAGATATTATGTATATATTGGCCTTTGATATCACCTAAGGGACAATCTTTCTTCGATCTGTGTGGCGTAATATATACTTGGGACAAATGTGCTACGTGTATATATATACATGGGGTCCGTGTATCATCGCGTTAGACCAAACACAGAATAAGAGAAAAATGAAGAGCTTTATAAGATATATCATAAATTCCCGTGATACACGCGCTTTTGGACTTGCAGCTCACGTAGACGAAGAGACAAGTCCGTGGAATCTATTGGATCAAATCGAATAATACGTGTCATGATCTTGGATTGTGCCACAAGTAATCATAAGATCTATTTTTTTAATAGGATTCGAATATATATATATATATATATATATATATATATCAAAAAGGAAAATTAAATAAAAGGTGATTACATTCCTTTATATAAGTTAATTAGGGCAGGGACTGATCTATATGGAAGGCGACTGGTTCACGTGAGCCTATGCTCCCTTCCCTAAATTATGTATAGCACTTATATTTTTTTGATTTTGTTCTTAAATAAGCATGTGTGAACTCAGGCATAAGTGGGCACTTTAGCTTAGTGGCTAACACGTGCACCTTTAACCCAAAGGCCCAACCTTCAATTCCTACTTGCTCCCTCATAAATAGTTTTCAGCTTGCTATATATAATATAACTTGGGTCATCGTAAAAAAATTTATATTTTAAAATCATATATTGATAAAGGAAGTTTTTAGTTGAACATTCATGCTTCTTTTCTTTATTGTTTCATTTTATTCTATGCCTAAAATTATTCTTTAAAAAGAAAGTTTTCACAAAGATAATAATACTCACGTATCTACGGGAAAATAGAAGTACATAAAAAGATTTACGCAATAGGATTGATGGAAATCTTTTAATACTTTTTATCTTGCTATATATAACGTAGTAATGATTTTATTACGGATAGTTTTCAAAGTATGAAAACTAGCTAATAATGCTAATAATATTAATGATAGTTTGCTCGTTAACTTGGGTCACCGTAAAAAAAATTATATTATCAAATCATATATTGATAAAGATATTATTGTACTTATATTCTTAAAATCTTAGATACGTCTATGAATTAGGGTTAGCAAACTTTGAATTCTACACAACTCTTGGAAGTCAAAATTGTGCGATATGCAATCAATTATTTGCACCTCCATCCACGACGTTAGGTCCTGAGTTCGAATCACGCCGGAAGGGAAATGTGGAAACAATATAGATCCTCCTAAATTGGAACGAAATTTGAAAAAAAAAAATTATTTTACGACTCTTCTTCACTTCTTGTTATATAATAGCTTCCTCTATTGGAAAAATTATACATAATATACTTCCAAAACTAATTAGAAATAAGAAGTGACAAACAGTAATTTGAGGACCAAAATTGTAGTTAAAGAAAAAGCTAATTATCTTGTCATGATCAAAATCAAATCAAAGAAACTACTACTATAATACTTAACTGTGTGTCAAACGAAAAAATGCAGCGTCGACCCTAGCACTTAGGACAATCTCAATCCACTAAAATTCGGGATAAAAACTGTCGGTGGGATATTTTTTTCCCCTCGGAAAAGATTTTCAGCATCTAAATTGATGATCCAAACCTTAAAATAATTTTAAATATATTGTCATTTTAATGTTCATATACAAGTCCACTTTTATAATTGTTAGAAAGATAGAATTGAAGAACAATATTGATAGCGTGAAAAATCACTATCGTAAAGTGATATTGAACGTATACTGTTTAAGGAAATACATGCAAGATATTTCAGGATTCAACAAAACTAATGAATACAAAAAAATGACTTAGAGGCCTCATTTGTTTTTGAAGAAATAAGCAAACCAGGGATGTATATGGGTAAAACTGGGGATACAGAGCACTTCGATTTCCTGGTGGGGGAAACGAAGGGAGAACGTAACTACAAGGAATCAAAATCAAAGCTGGGAACCACCCGTATCAAGGCCCGAACAAAGCACCTACCCTCGGAGCCATCGAGATCATGCTTCCGGACTCCGATTCGAATAACGAGACCTCGTAGAGCATTGCCAAACATCCGCATACGATTAACAAAGAATCGTGATATCTGTGCTAGACCAAACCACGACGTGAATCTCGGCTCGTATCAGCAATTGATCAGTGATTAGTGAAAAGGAAAATCTTTACCTTTCTAAAATTGGATTTAGGGTAAAACTCTCCTACTATATAAAGGGGAAGATTATTATTCAATACACACATTATATCATGCACCAAGGCAATACACATCTTTTTTCTCTGTTTCTAAAGTTATTAAAAGTTCTTATCTTAGTTCATAAGTTCTTCATAACTCCGAACCGAAGGCACGCTACCTGTTAAGCCTTTAAGCTAGCCCGAATTTAGTATCACCACTGGTTTGGCTGTTTATTCTAATTTTTATTTGCGTATCTAACGTCACTAATCACTTGTATTGAATTAGTCCACATATTTTTAAAATCGCATATAAATTCAATAATTATCCATTTTTTAAAGGTAAACAGTTTGGCGCCCACCGTGGGACTTAGGATAATAGTGATAATTTGAAACATATTTCGATAACACACTTTAGTTTACGCTTGTTCTTTGAGATTTAAATATTAGATCTATCTAAGAATATCAAACTCTCAATCTGTTTACTTGAACATTGATGCTGAATCTAGCCACCTTGGCGAAAACAACAATATATATGACCTAGCAACGAGGTGCCTCCTGCTGACCGCGATGGGGTCCCAGTTGCAGACCCTGTCGATGCCAACTCACATGTGTCCATCGATGCCAACCTGCCGATCGACTCCGAAAATAGCATTCGCAGAGGAGCCCGATTAACGGCTCAAGGTATGCCCGATGGTGAGGCGACAGAATCAATCTGCGAGTGATCTTCGAAATGTTACAAACCCAACAGACGACTATTAAAAAACGGGATTCGAAAACCCGACTAAGTTTTTTATTATGTTTGGTATTGATCAGTAAAAAAATCGAACCAAACCGACATATAAATATATAATTTTTATATATATTTTTAAGATTTTATATAGAATTTTTGTTTTAAAAAAATTATCCAGAAATATTTGGAATCCTCTTGAGGGATATAATAAATAATAGTATATAAAGTGCATATTTATTAACCTTAAGATGCTCTTGAGGGGTATAAATAATGTTATTGAAATACGTCAATCTCTTTGTTCTTGCATATTCATATTATGATAAGATCTATTAAATTCTTATATCTTTTTCGATTGTGAAGTGCTTGTTATTATTTAGTTATCATATTGATTTTTATGTTTATTAATAAATTCGACTAAGCTTGAAAGTGTACATCAACAAAAAATTAATGTCAAACGCCTAAAAAAATAACTATTACTCCCTTAGTTTCATATTGAATGAGGTACTTTCCTTTTTAGTCTGTTCCAAAATAAATGACACATTTCTAAATTTTAAAATAATCCAACTTTAAACTCTTCATTTTACCCTTTTTGTGCTTAATAAGAAGCTTTTATAGCCACACAAATGGCATGACCCCACAAATATTTTACCCCTTAAGTTTTGAAGACCACTACTTTCAAAAGTTTCTTCTTTTTTCTTAAACTCCTTGCCGAGTCAAACTATCTCAAACAATATGAAACGGAGGGAGTATGTGTTACTAAGGAAATCCTCCCATGCGAATATTTCAATAGATAATATGTTTGTCAATTTTTTATATTTTTATTAAACATATATTTAATTATAAAAAATTTAATAAAGTAAGATTGAAATAATATTTAAGTAACAAAAAACTTAAAAAACCCATAAATTCCGACAAAACCGAACCAATCTAAACAGATATATATAATTAATTTGATTTGATTTTAATAAAAATTGAACCAACCCGATCCATGTACATCTCTAATAGTAGGTGATGGTCACTTTATTACATCTAAGCCTTATTGTACTGTGCATACATCACTTCTGAATTTCCTTTTCCCCCCACCAAATCTGTCTTTCATTATTGGTTACATCATGGCTTTCTAGCGATTATGAACTATATGGTGCAATCCGATTTACTGAGAAGCACACATGGTAGATCCAATTCTCATTTTCTTGCCCAACTCCCCCTACTAACTCTTGTACAAAACGGTACTTAACATTTGTCACGAACTGGAATTCCCACCTTCGGAGATCGTGATAGTGCGTATTCGTAAAAGCTAGGCAAACCAAACATTTAGAATTCATAACTACTTTTATTGTAAATCTATTTTTTACCAATTTAATTAACAGAAAATAAATAATTAAACAACAACGGAATTCGTAATTTAGTGGAAGACATAAACGAAATAAACCAAAATAATAAGGAAAATCCACATATGCCTCTACCCAGATTTGGTGTCACAACATTCACGGACTATCTAGGAGTGCTACACACAAATATCTGAAACAAGAAAATAAAGTCTGTCTCGAATACAAGAGGAAACAGTGCATCAAAATATGTGGAAGAGATGTCGGGCCTGTGGACGCCTACAGGACTACCTCGGGATCTTGTGGAATAAAGGCTGACTCCCGAACTGCTGCTGCGCACCGTATGCTGCTCTATTGCATGGATCTGTGCAAAAGAGCACAGAGTGTAGTATTAGCACAACCGACCCCATTTGCTCGTAAGTGCCTAGCCTAACCCCGGCGAAGTAGTGACGAGGCTAGACCAGACTATCACATAAACCTGTGCAGTTATATATACATATACAGCGGAATCGAGATACAGAGATAACTAATCAATATGGGAGGGGGAGCAGGCTATAGGGAAAGTAAAAATTCCAAGTAAAGGTCATCCAGTAACGAAGGAAAATAACATAACTAAGACATCAATAAAGAATCAGAAAGCAGCAAGTGCACGGCATCACCCTTCGGACTTTTACTCTCATCCTCACCAAGAAATGATATAATAAAATGTGCACGGCATTACCCTTTGTACTTTTACTCTCTTTCCTCACCTATAATCAATAGAATCGGCACGGAATGGTACATCGTACGGCACGACATCACCCTTTGTGCTTTACTCTCTTTCCTCACAATAAGCAAACAATGCACGGCATCACCCTTCGTGTTTTATGCTCCTTCCTCACAATATAAAAATAATGCACGACATCACTCTTCGTGCTTTAATACTCTTCCTCACCCAAACAACAATCACAGGCAAAGGGCAAGGGAATAAACAAAGTAATAATAGAAATCCCCGCAACGGAACATAATTAAACAATTAAATCCCGGCAAGGGTAAAACATCAGTAATCTCAACGTCCCGGCAAGGAAAAATAATCAATAAGCAACAATATCCCGGCAAGGAAACAATTTAAATACTCTTTCCCTTTCTTTCACTTTTATTTCATATCTCACTTTACCACTTGAGCCAATACTCCAAAGGGGTTCAATCATTTCATGTACTTTCACAATTTTAATATAACTTTAGCCAATGCTCCTCGATGTTCATAGGTCACAATTTTCTTTCACAAGCTTTTCACAAGAAATAGGAATCATCACCAAGGCACGAGAGATACAACGAAATCAAGATATTAACAATCTAAAGACTCACGGTCATGCTAGATACCAACGTATAGATACTCGTCACCATGCCTATACGTCGTACTCGACAATTATCACATAGAAAATAGGACTCAACTCCTAATCTCTCAAGCTAAGGTTAGACCAAACACTTACCTCAAACTTCCATGGCCAATTCAATCCTCAATAACCGCCTTTCCTTTCAAATTCGGCTCTAAATCAGTTGTATTTATACATAAATGACTTCATAACATTAAATAATGCTTAACAATTCGAATCCAATGCCTAATTATAGCTTTTCCATCATCCATCCCAAAAACTCAAAAATTGACCCCGGGCCCGCGTGGTCAAAACACGAGGTTCGGACCAAAATCAAATCACCCATTCACCCACGAGCCCAAATATATAATTTATTTTCAAATTCGACCCAAAAAAGAGGTGTAAATCAAGAAAACTCAAAAAGCCCTAACTCTACTCAAATTCCTAATTTTCTACCCTTAATCATATATTATAGGCCTAGAAATTCATTAGATATTGATGAAAATGGAAGAAAACGAGTTGGAGATTACTTACCCAAGAAGTTTTGATGAAAGAATACTTCAAAAGTCTCCCTAGAACTTTGAAGAAGAAAGAGTTTGTGAAATTTTGTTGAACTCGCATAATGGTTCTGTTAAAAATAAATGGGTGAAATTCTTCTTTGCGTTCGCGACTGACCCACGATTTTAACCAAAATTTCCAGGAAGGACTTAAAATATATATAAGACATGTAACCGGCACCGGAACCAAAATATAGGCCCGATATTATCGCTTTCAATTCAAATTTTCTTAAATATTTCAGAAAAATAATTTCCTGTAAATATTCATTTCTCAGGCTCGGGACCTCGAAATTCGATTCCGAGCATACGCCTGAGTCCCATATTTTCCTAGTGACCCTCTGGGACTGTCAAATCACCGGTCCATATCCGTTTGCCCAAAATATTGACCAAAGTCAAATTTATTCATTTTAACATCAAAACTTAGCATTTTTTTCACAAAATTTCATATTTAAGCTTTCCGGTTACGCGTCCGGACTGCGCACACAAATCAAGAAAACTTTAAATGAGGATTTCAATGCCTTGGGGACATAGAAGTCAATTAAAATTAGGTGATGACCCTTTGGGTCATCACATTCTCCACCTCTAAAACAACCGTTCGTCCTCGAACGGACAGACAAAGGAAATACCTGAGTCAAGGAAAAGATGAGGATAACGGCTCTGCATATCCGACTCAGACTCCGAGATCGATGACTCAGGAGGCTGACCTCTCTACAGAACACAAACAGAAGGAAAACTCTTCAACCTCAACTAACGAATTTGCCGGTCTAGAATAGCCACCAGCTCCACCTTATAAGACAAGTCCTTGTCCAACTGGACAGTATTGAAATCTAACACGTATGCTGGGTCGCCGTTATACCTTCGAAGCATGGATACATGAAACACTGGATGCATAGTTGATAAGTTCGGCGGCAAAGCAAGTCTATAAGCCACCTCTCCCATTCGATCAAGAATCTCAAACAGACCAATGAACCTAGCTTAAGCTTTCCCTTCTTCCCAAATCTCATCACGCCCTTCATACGTGACACTTGGAGCAATACCCGCTCACCAACCATAAAAGCCACATCTCGAACCCTGCGGTCTGCATATCTCTTTTGCCTGGACTGAGCTGAATGAAGCCTATCCTAAATGATCCTGACCTTGTCCAAGGCCTCCTAAACCAGATCCGTACCCAACAACCAAGCCTCTCCTAGCTCAAACCATCCAACTGGAGACCGACACCGCCTACCATATAAATCCTCAAAAGTAGTCATCTGGATGCTCGAATGGTAGCTGTTGTTGTATGTAAACTCTACTAAAGGCAAAAACTAATCCCACGAACCTCCAAAGTCAATAACACAAGCTCGAAGCATATCCTACAAAATTTGAATAGTCCGCTTGGACTGTCCGTCCGTCTGGGGATGAAATGATGTACTCAACTCAACCCGTGTGCCCAACTCTCGCTGAACTGCTCTCCAGAAGTGCGAGGTAAATTATGTACCCCGGTCCGATAGATACGGGCACACCATGAAGGCGAACAATCTCCAGAATATAGGTCTCAGCAAACCTCTCAGAAGAATATGAAACTGCCACAAGAATGAAATGTGCTGACTTGGTCAGCCTATGAACAGTGACACAAACTGCATCGAACTTCTTCCAAGTCAGCAGAGGTCTAGCAACAAAGTCCATAGTGATCTGGTCCCACTTCCACTTGGGAGGTTCAATCCTCTGAAATAAACCACTAGGTCTCTGATGCTCGTACTTAACCTGCTGACAATTCAAACAATGAGTCACATATGCTACAATATCTTTCTTCATTTTACGCCACCAATAATGTTGCCGCAAATCCTAACACATCTTCGTGGTGCACGGATGAATAGAGTGCCGGGAGCTATGGGCCTCCTCCAAAATCAACTCTCAGAGCCCATCCGCATTAGGCACACATACTCGACCCTACAATCTCAAAACTCCATCATCATCTAAGGTAACATGCCTGGCACCTCTGTGCTGCATCGTGTCTCTAAGGACACACAAATAGGGATCATCATACTGCTGATCACAAATACGCTCCAATAATGTAGAACGAGGGACAATGCAAGCTAATACACGACTGGGCTCAGAAACATCCAGTCTCACGAACTGATTGGCGAAAGCCTGAAGAACATCCAAAGCAAGCGGCTTATCATCGACCTGGATAAAAGCAAGACTGCCCATACTGGCTGACTTACTACTCAAAGCATCGGCCACCACATTGTCCTTTCCTGGATGATATAAATTGGTGATATCATAATCCTTCAACAACTCCAACTACTTCCTCTGCCTCAAATTTAACTCCTTTTGCTTGAACAAGTACTGAAGACTCTTGTGATCCGTGAACACCTCACATGCCACGCCACACAGATAATTCCTCTAAATCTTCAATGTGTGAATTATAGCTGCCAACTCCAAATCATGAATCGGATAATTATTCTCATAGAGCCTCAACTGCCTCGAAGCATATGCAATTACTTTGCCATCCTGCATCAACACTGCTCCAAGCCCAACACGGGACACATCACAATAGATAGTATAAGGCCCTGAACCTGTGGGCAAAACCAACACTGGTGTCGTAGTTAGAGCTGTCTTGAGCTTCTGAAAGCTCACCTCACACTCATCCGACCATCTGAATTGGGCACCCTTCTGGGTCAATCTGGTCATCGGGGCTGCAATAGATGAAAACCTCTCCACAAATTATCGATAGTAGCCTGCCAACCCCAAGAAACTCCAAATCTAGGTAGTTGATGCTGGTCCAGGTTAGTTCTTGACTGCCTCAATCTTTTTTGGGTCCACCTGAATACCCTCTGCTGATACAACATGACCGAGAAATGCAACTGAACCCAACTAGAATTCACACTTCGAGAACTTAGCATACAATTGACTATCCCTCAAAGTCTGAATAACCACTCTAAGGTGCTGCTCGTGCTCCTCCTGGCTGCGGGAATATATCAATATATCATCAATGAAGACTATCATGAATGAATCCAAATAAGGCCTGAACACTCGGTTCATCAAGTCCATGAAAGTTGTTGGGGCATTTGTCAACTTGAATGACATAACCGAGAACTCATAATGCCTATACAGAGTGCACAAAACTGTCTTAGGGACATCAGATGCCCTAATACTCAACTGGTGGTAGCCTGATCGCAAGTCAATATTAGAAAATACCTTAGCACCTGAAGTTGGTCGAACAAACCATCAATCCTCAGCAGCGGATACTTATTCCTACTCGTACCAAGGTTGTTGCCTCAGGTTCTGTTATTACAGGTATTATACTGGTCAGTCATAGAGAGGCATTGGTTCTATTCGATCCCAACTCTACTTACTCATATGTGTCTTCTTATTTTACTTCTCATCTGGGTGTGCCCCGAGATTCTTTGAGCTCTCCTGTTTATATTTCTACTCCTGTGGGAGATTCTCTTGTTGTGGACTGCGTTTATTAGTCATGTTTGGTTATTATTCGTGGTTTTGAGACTAGAGCAGACTTATTATTACTCAATATGGTGGATTTCGATATTATCTTGGTCATGGACTGGTTGTCGCCGCATTATGCTACTCTTGATTGTCACGCCAAGACCGTGACGCTGACTATGCCAGGTATTCCGCGTGTTGAGTGGAGTGGTACTTTAGATCACACTCCCAGCAGAGTTATCTCTTTTCTTAAAGCTCGGCGTATGGTTGAGAAGGTTTATGCCGCTTACTTAGCTTATCTAAGAGATGTCAGTGTTGATACCCCTTCTGTTGATTCAGTCCTAGTGGTACGAGATTATCCCGATGTGTTTCCAGCTGATCTTTCGGGCATGCCGCTCGATAGGGACATTGATTTTGGCATTGATTTGTTGCCGGGTACTCAGCCCATTTCTATTCCTCCGTACCGTTTGGCTCCTCCTAAATTGAAGGAGTTAAAGGATCAGTTACAGGAATTTCTTGATAAGGGCTTTATTCGACCCAATGTTTCACCTTGGGGTGCTTCTGTCTTGTTTGTGAAGAAAAAGGATAGTTCTATGCTATGTGTATTGATTATCGCTAGTTGAATAAGGCTACAGTGAAGAACCATTATCCTTTGCCTCGCATTGATGATCTATTCGACTAGCTTCAGGGTGTATAGGTATTTTCTAAGATTGATTTGCGCTCAGGTTACCATCAATTAAAGATTTGGGAGCCAAATATCCCGAAGACTGCTTCCAGGACTCAGTATGGTCATTACGATTTTCTTATTATGTCATTTGGGCTGACCAATGCCCTAGCAGCTTTTATGCATTTGATGTACAGTGTGTTCATGCCATATCTCGACTCGTTCATGGTTTTTTTCATAGATGATATTCTTGTATACTCCCGGAGTCAGGAAGATCATGAACAACACATGAGGACAGTGCTTCAGACCCTGAGAGAGAAGAAGTTATATGCAAAGTTCACAAAATGTGAGTTTTGGGTAGATTCTATGGAATTCATAGGCCACGTGGTATCGAGTGAGGGCATTCGGGTGGATCCGAAGAAGATAGAGACAGTGAAGAGTTGGCCTAGACCCTCCTCAGCTACAAAGATTCACAGTTTCCTTGGCTTGGCAGGTTACTACGATCGTTTTGTGGAGGAGTTTTCATCGATTGCAGCCCCTATAACTAGATTGACCCAGAAGGGTGCTCCATTTCAGTGGACAGGGGAGTATGAGGTGGGCTTTCAAAAGCTCAAGACAGCTTTGGCTACAGCCCCAATTTTGATATTGCCTACTGGTTTGAGGTCTTAAACGGTATATTGTGATGCTTGCATACGCGTCCAGACAGTTGAAGATATATGAAAAGAATTACCCTGTCCATGACCTTGAGTTAGCTGTTATTGTTCACGCCTTGAAAATCTGGCATCATTATTTGTACAGTTTGCCTTGTGAGATTTATACTGACCATCGGAGTTTGCAGAACTTGTTCAAGCAAAAGGATATAAACTTGCGCCAGAGGAGGTGGTTAGAGTTGCTGAAAGATTATGACATTACTATTCTGTATTACCCGGGCAAAGTCAATGTGGTACTTGATGCCTTTAGCCACCAGACAGAGAGTTTGGGGAGTTTAGCATATTTACCAGCTTCAGAGAGGCCTATGGAGATGGATGTTCTGGCCTTAACCAGTCAGTTCATGAGATTGCATATTTCCGAGCCTAGTTGGGTCCTATCTTGCGTTGTTTCTCGGTCTTCTTTATTCGACCGTATCAGGGAGCAGCAGTATGATGATCCTTATTTACTTGTCCTTAAGGACACGGTTCAACATGGCAATGCCAGAGATGTGACCATTGGAGATGATGGGGTATTGAGGATGTAGGGTCGAATTTGTGTGCCCAATGTTGATAAGCTTCGAGAGTTGATTCTAGCAGAGGCCCATAGTTTGTGGTATTCCATGCATCTGGGTGCCGTGAAGATGTATCAAGATTTGAGGCAGCACTGCTGGTGGAGGCGGATGAAGAAGGATATAGTTGAGTATGTAGCTAGATGCCTCAACTGTCAGCAGGTGAAGTATAAGCACCAGAGGCCGGGTGGGTTTCTTTAGTAGATAGAGATTCCGAAGTGGAAATGGGAGCGCATCACCATGGACTTTGTATCTGGACTCTCGTGGACCTTGCAGAAGTTTGATACCATTTGGGTTATTATGGATAGGCTTACCAAGTCCGCTCATTTTATTCCTGTGTGTGCTACTTATTCATCGGAGCAGTTGGCGGAGATTTATATCTGGGAGATTGTTCGTCTGCATGGTATTCCAGTTTCTATTATTTTAGACAGGTGTACTCAATTCACATCACGGTTCTGGAGAGCCGTTCAGTAGGAGTTGGGTACTCGGGTGATGATGAGCATAGCATTTCACCCCCAGACGGACGGACAGTCCGAGCGCACTATTCAGATTCTTGAGGATATGCTCCGTGCATGTGTGATTGAGTTTGGAGGGCCTTGGGATCAGTTCTTGCCATTGGCGGAGTTTTCTTACAACAATAGTTATTAGTCTAGCATTCAGATGGCGGCGTATGAGGCTTAATATGGTAGGAGGTGCAGATCTCTGGTTGGTTGGTTCGAGCCGGGAGAAGCCAAACTATTGAGCACAGAGTTTGTTCAGGATGCATTGGAGAAGGTTAAGTTAATTCAAGATAGACTCTGTATAACTCAGTCCAGACAGAAAAGTTACGCGGACAGGAAGGTTCGTGATGTTTCATATATGGTCGGAGAGCGGGTTCTTCTTCGGGTCTCGCCTATGAAGGGCGTTATGAGATTTGGGAAGAAAGAGAAGTTGAGTCCGAGGTTTATTGGCCCTTTTGAGATATTGAAGCATGTTGGGGAGGTTGCTTATGAACTTTCTTTACCTCCTAGCTTGGTAGGAGTTCATCCGATATTTCATGTTTCGATGCTCCAGAGATATCATGGGGACCCGCCGCACGTGTTGGATTTCAGCTTAGTCCAGTTGGACAAGGATTTATCTTATGTTGAAGAGCCAGTGGCTATATTGGACAGACATGTTAGAAAGTTGATATCAAAGAACATTGCTTCAGTAAAGGTTCAGTGGCGGGGTTAACCGGCCGAGTAGGCAGCTTGGGAGACCGAGCGGGATATGCGCAGCCGATACCCTCATCCTTTCACTACTTCAGCTATGTTCTTTATGCTCGTTCGAGGACGAACAAATGTTTTAGTGCGAGAGGATGTAACGACCCGGCCGGTCATTTTTAGAATTTACACCCCGATCCCCTATTTACTATTTTCCCCAAGTTCATTTCTTCTATTTTGGTTTGCCAGGACGTTCGGTGTTGAGTTTCGGAGAGTTTTGGGATACCTAGTCCCTAAATGAGAGCTTAAGTGTTGGAAAGTGGACCATAGTCAGAACAGTGTAAAGACGGCCTCGAAATGGAAATCTGATGGTTCCGTTAGCTCTGTTAGGTGATTTCGGGGTTAGGAGTGTTACCAGAAGTAATTTTGGAGGTCCGGTGTAGAATTAGGCTTGAATTGGCGAAGTTAGTATTTTGAAAATTTCCGGTTGATAGGGGAGATTTTGATCCGAGAGTTGTTGTAGCTTCGTTAGGTGTTTTGGGATATGCATGCAAAATTTCAGGTCATTCGGACGAGGTTTGGTTGGGTGTTTTATCAAATGTGTGTTTTGGAAATTTTTAGAAGATCTTAGGCTTAAATTCAATATAATTTGATGGGTTTGGCATTGTTTGAGGCATTTTGATGATTGGAGCAAGGTTGTATGATTTTTTAGGAGGTGTTGGTATTTTTGGTTGAGGTCCCGGGGGCCTCGGGTATGTTTCGGATGCTTAACGGGGCATTTTCAGATTA
Organism: Nicotiana glauca; assembly: GCA_026770625.1. Lineage (NCBI taxonomy): Eukaryota > Viridiplantae > Streptophyta > Magnoliopsida > Solanales > Solanaceae > Nicotiana > Nicotiana glauca. Next base: position 55,926 of record MU784183.1, on the reverse strand, counting down.
GAAATGTTGCAGCAGCAAAGCTTCTGCGACTTGGGAACCGCAGAAGCGGAGCCACAGAAGCGGTTTGGAAGCCGCATAAGCAGAGTCCCATAAGCGACCTGGGCATCGCAGAAGCGGAAGCTGGCTTCCCTCCATTCTCCACAGAAGCGGACGAGTTTTCGCAGAAGCGATCTCGCACCTTTGAGATTTCCACCACAGAAGCGGTCCCTGGTCTGGTCAACGGAGACCGCAGAAGCGATATCGCAGTAGCGGAAAACGTGCCTAGGCAGAAGGTTAAGTCCTAAAAATGGGACTTCGTTCCTATTTGCCATTTTTGACGATTTGGAGTTCGGTTAAGGCGATTTTTCAAGAGATTTTCGGAGAGGACAACGTGGTAAGTGTTCTTAACTCAATTTTTGTTGGATTACTCGAATCTATTACAAGTTTTGGTATTAAATCAATGAATTGAGTTGGAAAAGTTTAGAAAACCCTCTCGTATAGAATTGATGATTTGAAAGTAGAAATGTTATGGGATTTTGATAATTTTGGTATAGTTAGACTCGTGAGAGTACGAGGTTTCTGGAAATATAAATTTTACCAGATTCCGAGACGTGGGCCCGAGGGGTATTTTTGTCATTTTACATAATTTTGCATATTAGCTTAGAATTTAATTGTAGAATCAATTACTTGAATTATTATTTACAATATGTAATTTAATTGAATTGATTTGAGCCATTTGGAGTCGGATACTCGTGGCAAAAGCGTGGTTTCGGGTTGACACGCACTTGTTCGAGGTAAGTGGCTTGTCTAACCTTGTGTGGGGGACTTTGTCCCTTAGGATTTGATATTTGGTAATTGAATACCTTGTACGTGAGGTTACGAGTGCGTACTTGAGCTAATTGTTGAAAATCTATTTTTAGTTGGAGTATTTAAATTGAATTTTCTTCCTTACCTATTTTACTCTAATTGCAAATTAGCGTGTGTTAGTTAGAGGAGCATGTTTAGTTGACTTACTTGCCTATTTGCTTAAACTGCCTTGTTTGTAATCTATGAAGCATGTTAGGCTAGAATTTACTATTATTCGTTATGAGTTTGGTATTTATTTGATATTTTGAGCTGTTATTGTTTATTTTAAATTTGGGACTATGGGACGACATCCCAGAAGATCTCCTGCACGTTTTATGTTCTGGATTGGGAGTGTGGGATACTAAGAGATCCTTGGCACATGTGTATATAATTATCGAGGATACCAAGAGATCCTAGGGATACTAAGAGATCCCCGAATTATTAGTGGAGATACCAAGAGATCCTCGGGATATCAAGAGATGCTCGGATTATTATTGAGGATACCAAGAGATCGCCGAATTATTAATTAGGATACCAAGAGATCCCCGATTATCATGGATGTTGTGAGCAGTATTTACCTTGTATTGTTTTGTTTCTGCTTTCTATTACTGCATTCCTTATTTATCCTGTTTCGATTCCATTGTAGACTTTATCTATATTGTTCCCTTTATCTTATCATTTATTATGTTTATCTCAGTAGGGCCCTGACCCTCCTCGTCACTGCCCAACCGAGTTTAGGCTTGGCACTTACTGAGTACTGCTGTGGTGTACTCATACCCCTTCTGCGCATATTTTTCATGTGCAGATCCAGGTATCTCCACCCAGGCATACTATTCCTGAGGCAGAGAGATATAGTAGAGACTTCGAGGTATATCTATCGCGTCCGCAGACCAGGAGTCCCTATCTATTCCAGCATTTAGTAGATGAGCTTCCTTTCTTTTCAGTTGTTTAGACATTTTGGAGTTAAAGCAATGTATTACATTTCTATTAGCCTGTGTTTCCTATGAGTTTCCGGGTCTTGGGAGTTATTTTGGATTTCTGTGATTTGGGTTGTATTTTGCCATGTGGCACTTATATACAATTTTCTCTTAGCAGCATAATATTAAGTTATTTACTTCCGCAAGTTAGTATTGTTTCCACATTGTTAGGTTTACCTAGTCGTAGTGACTAGGTACCATCGCGACATGTTCACGGAGGGCAAACTGGGATCGTGAAAACTCTATATAGGTTAATTGGGGCAGGGACGAATCTATATGGGAGGCGACGGGTTCACGTGAGCCTATGCTCCCTTCCCTAAATTATGTATAGCACTTATATTTTTTTGATTTTGTTCTTAAATAAGCATGTGTGAACTCATGCAAAATGGGCACTTTAGATTAGTGGTCAATGCGTGCACCTTTAACCCAAAGGCCCGACCTTCAATTCCTACTTGCTCCCTCATAAACAGTTTTTAGCTTTCTATATAAAATATAACTTGGGTCGATGTAAAATAATTTATATTTTTAAATCATATATTGATAAAGGAAGTTTTTAGTTGAACATTCATGCTTCTTTTCGTTATTGTTTCATTTTATTCTATGCCTAAAATTATTCTTTAAAAAGAAAGTTTTCACAAAGACAATAATGCACACATATCTACGGGAAAATAGAAGTACATAAAAAGATTTGCGCAATAGGATGGATGGAAATCTTTTAATAGTTTTTAGCTTGCTATATATAACATAGTAATGATGATAGTTTTCAAAGTATGAAAACTAGCTAATAATGCTAATAATATTAATGATAGTTTACTCGTTAACTTGGGTCACCGTAAAAAAAATTATATTATCAAATCATATATTGATAAAGATATTATTGTACTTATACTCCTAAAATTTTAGATACGTCTCTGAATTAGGGTTAGCCAACTTTGGATTTTACACAACTCTTGGAAGTCAAAATTGTGTGATATGCAATTAATTATTTGCACCTCCATCCACGACGTTAGGTCCTGAGTTCAAATCACGCCGGAGGAAAAATGTGAAAACACTATAGATCCTCCTAAATTGGGACGGAATTTGAAAAAAAAAAATTTCCAGCTCTTCTTCACTTCTTGTTATATAATAGCTGAAAGATATAGTTTGTTATTTGATGTTGGAAAAGTGGGCTTGTTCCACATCGGTGGTGCAAGTCCACTTTGTGTGCCTTTTAAGTCCTTGTTCTTTTATGTGTTAAATTTAGAAAATATACTCTTATATGCGTGCAAATATACATATATTATATATATTAATATCAAAGATTTGGACTTGGACTTGGGACTTGGGCGCGGGCCGGGTCGGACCTAAAATAAATATTTTATTTTTATTTATTTCTACAATTAAATCTATTTTATTTTAAATTTAAATTTAAATTTTATTTGAATAAACAGATGCGTCTTTTTATGAAAGAATACATCTTTTTGAAAAGGTCCGATGATTGCCTATAAATAGATATTCTTCCAACAAAGTAGATATAGAAAAAATCTGCAGTATATTTTTGGCTTGTTATATCCTGAAGAAGATTGTTTGTATTTTCTCAATTTGTATACATGCAATATCTTCTTTAAGGAAAGTCGTTCTCACGCCTCAAGCCTTCTTTTATTTCGTTTTCGATCATTATTTTTCTAACAATCTCAAAGAAGATAATCTGCTATGGAGAACATTTTGTCCGCTGTTGAAAATCTAAAAGAGTTCATCAAACTCGACCGTTTAGATGGATCAAACTTTACTCACTGGAAGGACAAGATGATTTTCCTATTGACTGCTCTGAAGATTTTTTATGTTCTTGATCCGCAATTGCCTGCTTTGCCAGAACCCATTGCAGACGATTCTGAAGAAGTGAAAGCAACAAGGAAGAAACGGGAAGATGATGAACTGCTGTGTCGGGGACATATTCTGAATACACTAACAGATTGTCTCTATGATCTGTATCAAAACTTGAAGTCTCCAAGGGAAATCTGGACGGCATTACAAAGTACTTATGAAAACGAGAAACGAGGTATTGATAAATTTCTATCTTTAAAGTATTTCAAATTTAAAATGGTTGATACAAAGCCCATCATGGATCAGATTCATGAACTGCAAATCTTAGTTTCAAAACTAACTGATCTTGAAGTAAAAATTCCTGATGCACTTCAAATCGGTGTTATACTTTCTAAGAATATCAAACTCTCAATCTGTTCACTTGAACATTGATGCTGAATCTAGCCACCTTGGCGAAAACAACAATATATATATATATATATGACCTAGCAACGAGGTGCCTCCTGCTGACCGCGATGGGGTCCCAATTGCAGACCTTGTCATGGCAACTCACATGTGTCCATCGATGCCAACCTGCCGACCGACTCCGAAAATAGCATTCGCAGAGGAGACCGATTAACGGCTCAAGGTATGCCCGATGGTGAAGGCGACAGAATCAATCTGCGAGTGATCTTCGAAAGTTACAAACCCAACAGACGATTATAAAAGAACCCGATTAGAAAACCCGACTAAGTTTGATTTGATTATGTTTGGTATTGATTAGTAAAAAAAACTCGAACCAAACCGACATATAAATATATAATTTTTATGTATATTTTTAATATTTTATATAGAATTTTTATTTAAAAATATCCAGAAATATTTGGGATTCTCTTGAGGGATATAATATTTAATAGTATTTGAAGTGCTCCATATTTATTAACCTTAAATAGTGGATGCTGTTGAGGGATATAAATAATGTTATATGGGACTTGGTCGTATGCCCGGAATCGAAATCCGAGGTCCCGAGCCTGAGAAATGAATTTTTAAATGAAATTATTTTTCTGAAATTGTAAAGGAAAATGGAAATGAAAATTGATTAGAACATGTTGGTATCAGGCCCATATTTTTGTTTCGACGCTCGGTGCAAGTCTTATATGCGTTTTAATAAATTTCTGTGAAGTTTGGTTGAAATTGGACGTCGTTTGACGTGCTTCGGATTTAAAACTCTAAATTTGAAAGTTTATGAAGTTTGAAGAAAAACTAGTGATTTTGAGATTTGATTTCTTGTTTTAGATGTTATTTTGGCGATTTGATCGCACGGTTAAGTTCGTAGAATGTTGTTGAGTTAGTATACGTGTTTGGTTCGTAGCCCCGGGGGATCAGGAGTGTTTTCGGAGATATTTCGGGATGATTTCAGACTTAGGAAAGTTGCAAAAATGAGTTTCAGCTGTTGCAGACAATTCCTTCTTCGCGTTCGCGACGCCTCCATCGCGTTCACAAATCTCCTCAATTTTCCTTCATCGCGTTCGCAGACCTTGCTTTGCTTTCACGTAGGGTAAAGTTACCCCGAGGGGCTTAGTCTTCTTTCCTCTTCACGTTCGCGATTGAATCCTCGCGTTCACGTAGTTCCCAACATCTCTTCATCACGTCCAAGTGTTGTACAATGCGTTCGCGTAGGCCAATTCCTTGGACCCTGCCCCCCCAAGTCTTTCTCTTCGTGTTTGTCTCCTGCTCATCCCGAGTGCAATAGTCTATCAATCCAACCCTTCGCGAACGCGACCTTGCTCCTGCGAACGCGAAAGGCAATTTTGCCCAATTATTTTAAAAGTCAAAAAACAGAACAGAGACTGGTTTCATTCAAAAAAATGCACGAATCCTTTTTCTCCAAAGCTTCTAGGAGATTTTTAGAGCATTTATTTACCAAAGCTTCTTGGGTAAGTATTGTTTAACTTGTCTCCTTCATTTTTTCCATCATCATTTATCAAACTCCTAGGCTTAAATCATGTAATCTAGGGTTGAAGTTGGGAAAAATGGGTAGAGTTAGGGTTTTCTATATTTTCTTGATTTAGACCTCGTTTTGGGGTCAAATTTGAAAATAAATTATCTATTCGGGCTCGTGGGTGCATGGGGGATTTATTTTTAGTCCGAACCTCGTGTTTCGACAAAGCGAGCCCGGGGTCAATTTTTGAAATTTTGGGAAGAAAGCTTGGAAATCTATATTTAGGCATTGGGTTTGATTTGTTTAGCATATATTGATATTATGAAGTCCTTAATTTATAGATTTGATTAAGTTGGAGCCGAATTCGAAAGGGAAAGTGGTTGTTGTTGAATGATTTGGCCGTGGAAGTTGAGGTAAGTGTTTGGTTTAACCCTAGCTTGAGGGATTAGGAGCTGAGTCATAATTGCTACCTATTTTGTGTGGACTACGACGTATGGTCATGGTGACGAGTATCCATGCGTCGGTGTCGAGCATGACCGTGAGTCTTAATTTGATAATTGTACACTTTTACTTGATCCTATGAAAATCTTGACTGAATATTGGTATTATAAATGTTAAGAAGAAGTTGAATAGGATTGGTTATAGCTGACTCTCCCTTGTCGGGATGTTTGACTTGTTGTTATTGTTCCCTTGCCGGGAAAAGTATTTATTTGATTGTTCCCTTGCCGGGCTCGTATTGTGTATTGTGTTGAAAGAAATGGGAGCGAGTGGTACACCCACCACACATGATATATTGAGATGGGAGAGAGTGGTACACCTACCACACATGATATATTGAGATAGGAGCGAGTGGTACACCTACCACACATGATATATTGATATGGGAGTGAGTGGTACGCCTACCATACATGATATTGAAATGGGAGCGGGTGGTACGCCTACCACGAGATATTGAGAAATGTGATCGAGTTGCATGCCTGCAACGAGATGAGTTGAATATGAAATTTGCCTTGTTTATTCATTATTGCTAGAAGTTAAACTGTCGATGTACTTACCATTATTCATGATATTTGTTTCTAATTTTTACCCCCGAAGCATGCTCCCCTCGCCGGTTTAAGTTGTTATGTTTTTGTTATTTTCCGTTGTACTAGTATATATATTTCTGCACAGGTTTATATGATGTCCAGTCTAGCCTCGTCACTACTTCGCCGGGGTTAGTGTAGGCACTTACCAGCACATGGGGTCGGTTGTGCTGATGCTACACTCTGTGCATTTTTGCACAGGTCCAGGTTTCGAGCAGCAGCCGCAACAGCTTTAGTTTGGGAGCAGCAGCCGCTACAGCATTAATTCGGGAGCATACCTTCAGTCTGGAGAGACCCGAGGTAGCCTTGCAGGCGTCCGCAGGCCTGGTGTCTCCCTTCTATCCTTATATTAGACTATCATCTCTTTGTATTCGGGATAAACAAATTTATGTTTATTTCAGACCTTGTATTTAGTATTTCTTAGATGTTCGTGAGTAGGTGATTCCAGTTCTTGGGTAGAGATTATGTTGGAATTCAGTATCTTGTTTAGCTATTTAAATTTAAGACTTCTGCTTATTATTGTTGACTTCTCATTCTTTAAATATTATCGTTAAAATGATTGTTTATCAAGGAAAAGTAACTAAATTTAGATTTCCTAGCTTCTACGAGTAGGCGTCATCTCGACTCCCGAGGGTAGAAAATTCGGGTCGTGACAAGTTGGTATCAGAGCACTAGGTTACATAGATCTTACAACTCACGGAGAAACTTGGTAGAGTCTGCGGGATCGGTACGGAGACGCCTGTATTATCCCCCAGAGGCTACAGAGTTAGGAAAAGTTTCACATTTGTTCTTTCTTGTCGTGCAGTTCTATTTCTCAATGCTAATTGAATTTCTACTCTATTCTCTCACAAATGGAAAGAACACACGCTTCCTCATCTACTGATCAGCAGTCTGAGCCCCAGGCAGCTCCCGCTAGGGGCAGAGGACGGGGCCGAGGTAGGGACAGAGCTCAGCCATGAACAGCAGCACCAGTGGCGGAGCCTCAGGTTAACATTGACGAGGAGGTTTCGGCCCCAGCCCGTAGTAGTTTCAGTGCGCCCAGCTCAGGTCCTAGAGAGGTTTATTGCTACCCCAGTTCTTCAGGACGCTTTGGTCCAATTGGTGGGCCTTATGGAAAGTGTCACCCGAGCAGGATTGCTTCCTGATGCACCAACCACTTCTCAGACTGGAGGAGGAGCCCAGACTCCTGCTGCACGTACTCCAGAGCAGGTAGTTCCCCAGGTTCAGATTCCAGTGGTTCAGCCAGCTATGGCAGTTCAGTCTGGGGTAGTTGCTCAGATCAGCGATGGAGCAGCTATAGCCGCAGATGCTTTGTGGAGGCTGGACAGGTTCACTAAGCTCTTCACTACTACATTCAGTGGTGCTTCTTCTGAGGACCCCCATGATTTCTTATATAACTGCCACGAGGTTCTTCAGAACATGGGCATTATTGAGTCCAATGGAGTTGATTTTGCTGCATTTCGCCTATCTGGATCCGCCAGGACTTGGTGGAGGGTTTCTGTTTAGCTAGACCAGCAGGGTCGCTATCTTTGACTTGGGATTAGTTTTCAGAGTTGTTCCTGGAGAAGTTTCTCCCCTTACTCAGAGGGATGCTTATCGGAGGCAGTTTGAGCGCCTCCAGCAGGGTTCTATGACAGTCACTCAGTATGAGACAAGGTTTATCGATCTAGCTCGCCATGCTCTTGTCATACTCCCCACTGAGAGAGAGAGGGTGAGGACATTTATTGATGGTTTGATCCGGCCTATTCGTCTCTAGATGGCCAGAGAGGCGGGGAGTGGTATTACTTTTCAGGAGGCAGCCAATGTGGCCCGGAGGATCGAGATGGTATTGCCATAGGGGGGGGTGGTCATAGAGTAGACAAGAGAGCCCGCCAGTCAGGCCGATTCAGTGGTGCCTCATCTGGAGGTAGGGATTCTTATGATAGAGGTCAGCCTTCTATGCCCTTCCAGTCATCCCTCTAGATTTCTCAGGGTGCCCCAGGTGATCGTGGTTTCTATTGGCATCATTCTGATCAGCAGCTATTCAGTGCACCGTCAGCTCCCATTAGTACGATGCCGCTTCAAAGTTTCCAAGGTCGTCCACCGAGGGCTTGTTTCATTTGTGGTGACACGAGGCACATTGCTAGGTATTTCCCTCAAGCTTGGAGCAGTTCTCCGTAGCAGGGTCCCCGTCTTATGATTTAGGCACCAGATGTTCCACAGGCCGCCCAGCCAGCTAGAGGCAGGGGTATAGGTACTAGAGGTGGAGGCAGAGGTCATAGAGGTGGAGCTCAGACCACCAGAGGTGGAGGTCAGCTAGCAGCAGTTCGACCTAGGGACACAACTCAGGGTAGTGGAAGCTAGCCCCGTTGTTATGCTCTTCAAGCTAGGCCCGAGGATGAGGCTTCAGATATAGTCATTATAGGTACGGTTCTGGTTTGTGATCAAGATGCTTCGGTACTATTTGATCAGGGGTCTACATATTCATATGTTTCATCTTATTTGCACTATGCTTGGCCATGCCTAGTGATGCTTTGGGTATTCCTATGTGTGTGTCTACACCGATGGGTGACTCTATCATGGTCGACCGAGTATATCGTGCATGTATTGTAGTGATTGGGGGTCTTGAGACTCGTGTAGACTTGTTGCTCTTAGATATGGTTGACTTTGATGTCATTTTGGGTATGGACTGGTTATCACCCTATCACGCTATATTGGACTGCCATGCCAAGATGGTAACCTTAGCGTTGCTCGATATGCGTCGTTTAGAGTGGAGGCACACTCCAGGTTATTCTACCCGCAGGGTCATTTCATACGTGAAGGCTCGACGCATGGTCGAGAAGGGGTGTCTGGACTATTTGGCCTATGTTCTTGATTCCAGTGATGCGGTTCCTCCTATAGATTATGTGCCTATTGTTCGGGAGTTTCCAGATATTTTCCCCTCAGACATGCCGGGTATGCCACCCGACAGGGACATTGATTTCTGTATTGATTTGGCTCCGGGCACCCAGCCCATTTATCCCACCATATCGTATGGTCCCGCCGGAGTTAAATGAGTTAAAGGACCAGTTGCAGGATTTGCTAGAGAAGGGTTTCATTAGACCTAGTGTTTCTTCTTGGAGCGCGCCAGTGTTATTTGTCAAGAAGAAGGACGGATCGATGAGGATGTGCGTAAATTAATGGCAGTTGAACAAGGTAACGATTAAGAATAAGTATCCCCTACCAAGGATTGATGATTTGTTCGACCAGCTTTATGGTGCCAGGGTATTTTCTAAGATTGACTTGCGATCGGGCTACTATCAGTTGAGGATTAGGGCATCCGATATCCCTAAGATAGCTTTCCGCACTCCGTATGGGCATTATGAGTTCTTGGTCATGTCATTTGGGTGGACAAATGCCCCAGCAACATTCATGGAGTTGATAATCCGAGTGTTTAGGCCATATTTGGACATGTTCGTGATAGTCTTTATTGATGATATTTTGGTGTACTCCCGCAGCCAGGAGGAACACGAGCAGCTCCTTAGAGTGGTCCTTCAGACTCTAAGGGATAGTCGGTTATATGCCAAGTTCTCCAAGTGTGAGTGCTTGGCTGAGTTCAGTAGCATTTCTAGGTCATGTTGTATTAGCAGAGGGTATTCATGTAGACCCGAAGAAGATTGAGGCAGTCAAGAGCTGGCCTAGACCAACATCAACTATAGAGATTAGGAGTTTCCTAGGATTGGCAGGCTACTACCGTCGGTTTGTGGAGGGGTTTTCATCTATTGCAGCCCCGATGACCAGGTTGACCCAGAAGGTTGGCCAGTTCAGATGGTCGGACAAGTGTGAGGCGAGCTTTCAGAAGCTCAAGATAGCTCTGACTACGGCACCGGTGTTGGTTTTGCCCACGGGATCAGGGCCTTATACAGTTTATTGTGATGCTTCCCGTGTTGGGCTTGGTGCAGTGTTGATGCAGGATGGCAAGGTTATTGCCTATGCTTCGAGGCAGTTGAAGATTCATGAGAATAACTATCCAGCATATGATTTGGAGTTGGAAGATATTGTTCACGCCTTAAAGATTTGGAGGCACTATTTGTATGGCGTGGCATGTGAGGTGTTCACTAACCACAAGAGTCTTCAGTACTTGTTCAAGCATAAGGAGTTGAATTTGAGGCAGAGGAGGTGGTTGGAGTTGTTGAAAGATTATGATGTCACCATTTTATACCATCTGGGGAAGGCCAATGTGGTGGCGATGCTTTGAGTAGGAAGTCAGCTAGTATGGGCAGTCTTGCTTATATTCCAGTCAGTCAGAGGCCGCTTGCTTTGGATATTCAGGACCTAGCCAATCAGTTCGTGAGATTGGATATTTTTGAGCCTAGTCGTGTGTTGGCTTGCACGGTCGTTCGTTCTTCATTATTGGAATGTATCCGGGATCGGCAGTTTGATGATCCCCATTTGTGTGTCCTCAGGGACACGGTGCAACGTGAAGGTGCCCAACAAGTTACCTTAGACGCGGATGGAGTTATGAGATTGCAGGGGCAAGTTTGAGTGCCCAATGTGGATAGACTTCGAGAGTTGATTTTATAGGAGGCCCACAGTTCCCGTTACTCCATTCATCCAGGCGCCGCAAAGAAGTATCAGGACTTGCGGCATCATTATTGGTGGCGTCGGATGAAGAAGGATATTGTTGCACATGTGGCTCGTTGTTTGAACTGTCAGCGGGTTAAGTACGTGCATTAGAGGCCTGGTGGTTTATTTCAGAGGATTGAGCTTCCCGAGTGGAAGTGGGAGAGGATCACTATAGACTTTGTTACCGAAATTTTGTTGACTCGGAAGAAGCTCGATGCGATATAGGTTATTGTTGATAGGCTGACCAACTCAGCACATTTCATTCCTGTAGTAGTCTTCTATTCATCTGATAGATTAGCTGAGATTTATATCCGGGAGATTGTTCGCCTTTATGGTGTGCCGGTATCTATCATTTCGGACTGGGGTACGCAGTTTACCTCGCGCTTTTGGGGCACAGTTCAGCTAGAGTTGGGCACATAGGTTGAGTTGAGCACAACGTTTCATCCTCATACGGACGGTCTGTCCGAGCGGACTATTAAGATTTTGGAGGATATGCTCCGGGCTTGTGTTATCGACTTTGGAGGTTCGTGGGATCAGTTCTTGCCTTTAGCAGATCTTGCCTACAATAACAACTACCAGTCGAGCATCCAGATGGATCCTTATGAGGCTTTATATGGTAGGTGGTGTCGGTCTCCGATTGGGTGGTTTGAGCCGGGAGAGACTCGGTTGATAGGTACGGATTTGGTACAGGAGGCCTTGGATAAGATCAAGATCATTCAGGACAACCTACAGACCGACTCCGAAAATAGCATTCACGGAGGAGCCCGATTAATGGCTCGAGCTATGCCCAATGGTGAAGGAGACATAATCAATCTGCGAGTGATCTTCGAAATGTTACAAACCCAACAGACGGCTATTAAAAAACCCGATTAGAAAACCCGACTAGGTTTGATTTGATTATGTTTGGTATTTAACAGTAAAAAAAGCCGAATCAAACCGATATATGAATATATAATTTTTATGTATATTTTTAAGATTTTATATAGAATTTTTGTGTAAAAAAATATCCAGAACTATTTGGGATTCTCTTGAGGGATATAATATTTAATAGTATATGAAGTGCTCCATAATTATTAACCTTAAATAGTGGATGCTCTTGAGGGATATAAATAATGATATTGAAATACGTCAATCTCTTTGTTCTTCCATATGCATATTATGGTAAGATCTATTAAATTCTTATATCTTTTTCGATTGTAAAGTGCTTGTTATTATTTAGGTATCATATTGATTTTTATGTTTATTAGTAAATTCGACTAAGCTTGAAAGTGTACAACTGTGACGACCCAAAGGGTTATCACATGTTTTCTCTCTCTTTCCGTGCTTTCGAGGCCTTGGAAACCTCATTTTTTAGCTGCCTCGATTTGCATGCGCAGTCCGGGCGAGTAGCCGGAAATCTTATATATGAAATTTTGTGAAAATGCCAAAAATTTGGTATTAAAAAAGAGTAAAGTTGACTTTGGTCAACATTTTTGGTAAACGGAACCAGACTCGTGCTTTAACGGTCCCGGAGGGTCCGTAGAAAAATATGGGACTCGGGCGTATGCCTGAAATCGAAATCCGAGGTCCCGAGCCTGAGAAATAAATTTTTAAAAGATATTGTTTTTACTTAAATTATAAAGGAAAATGGAAATGAAAATTGATTAGAACGTGTTGGTATTTGGCCCGTATTTTGGTTTCGACACACTGTACAAGTATTATATGTGTTTTAAGATATTTATGTGAAGTTTGGTTGAAATCGGAAGTCGTTTGACGTGCTTCGGATTTAAAACTCTAAATTTGAAAGTTAATGAAGTTTGAAGAAAATCTAGTAATTTTGAGGTTTGATTCCTTATTTTTATGTTATTTTGACGATTTAATCGCACGGTTAAGTTCGTAGGATGTTATTGAGTTAGTGTACGTGTTTGGTTAGGAGCTCCGAGGGCTCGGGAGTGTTTTCGAAGGTGTTTCGAGATGATTTTGGACTTAAAAAAGTTGCAGAAATGAGTTTCAGCTGTTGCAGACAATTCCTTCTTCGCGTTCGTGACGCCCATCGCATTCGCGAAGCTCCTCAATTTTCCCTCATCGCGCTCGCAGCCCTTGCTTCGCGTTCGCGTACGGTCAAGTGACCCTGAGGGGCTTAGTCTTGTTTCCTCTTCGTGTTCGTGATTGAATCCTCGCGTTCGCGTAGTTCCCAACATCTTTTCATCGCGTCCGCGTGTAGTACAATGCGTTCGCGTAGGCCAATTACCTGGACTCCCCTATCTTTCTCTTCGCGTTCGCATCCTGCTCATCGCAAACGCGATAGTCTGTCAAGCCAACCCTTCGCGAATGTGACCTTTCTCCCGTGAACGTGAAGGGCAATTTTGCCCAGTTATTTTAAAAGTCTAAAAACAGAATAGTGACGGGTTTCATTCAAAAAAATACATGAACCCTTTTTCTCCAAAGCAACTAGCCGATTGTTAGAGCATTTCTTCACCAAAGCTTCTTGGGTAAGTATTGTTTAACTTGTTGCCTTCATTTTTCCATCATCATTTATCAAACTCCTAGGCTTAAATCATGTAATCTAGGGTTGAAATTGGGGAAAATGGGTAGAGTTAGGGTTTTCTATTTTTTCTTTATTTAGACCTCGCTTTGGGGTCGAATTTGAAAATAAATTATATATTCGGGCTCGTGAGTGAATGGGGAATTTGTTTCTTGTCCGAACCTCGTGTTTCGACCAAGCGAGCCCGGGGTCGATTATTGGAATTTTGGGAAGAAAGCTTGGAAATCTATATTTAGGCATTGGGTTTGATTTGTTTATCATATATTGATATTATGAAGTCCTTCATGTATAGATTTGATTGAGTTGTAGCCGAATTCGAAAGGAAAAGCGGTCATTGTGGATTGATTTGGCCGTGGAAGTTGAGGTAATTATTTCGTTTAACCCTAACTTGAGGGATTAGGAGTTGAGTCATAATTGCTACCTGTTTTGTGTGGAGTACGACGTATGGGCATGGTGACGAGTATCCATGCGTCGGTGTCGAGCATGACCGTGATTCTTAATTTGATAATTGTACACTTTTGCTTGATCCTATGAAAATCTTGACTGAATATTGGTATTGCAAATGTTAAGAAGAAGTTGAATAGGATTGGTTATAGCTGAATGAGTTGAATATGAAATTTGTCTTGTTTATTCATTATTGCTAGAAGTTAAACTGTAGATGTACTTACCATTATTCCTGATATTTATTTCTAACTGTTACCCCCGAAGCATGCTCCCTTCACCAGTTTAAGTTGTTATTTTTTTGTTATTTTCCGTTGTACTAGTATATATATCTCTGCATAGGTTTATGTGATGTCCAGTCTAGCCTCGTCACTACTTCACCTGGGTTAGTCTAGGAACTTACCAGTTGTGCTGATGCTACACTCTGTACATTTTTTCACAGGTCCAGGTTTCGAGCAGCAGCCACAGCAGCTTTAGTTCGGGAGCATGCCTTCAGTCCGGAGAGACCCGAGGTATCCTTGTAGGTAACCGCAGGCCCGACGTCTACCTTCTATCTTTACATTAGACTGTCATCTCTTTATATTCGGGATAAACTGGTTTATGTTTCTTTCAAACCTTGTATTTAGTATTTCTTAGAAGTTCGTGAGTAGGTGATTCCAGTTCTTGGGTAGAGATTATGTTGGAATTCAGTATCTTTTTTAGCTATTTAAATTTAAGACTTCCGCTTATTATCGTTGACTTCTCATTGTTTAAATATTATTGTTAAAAGGATTATTTATCAAGGAAAAGTAACTAAATTTGGCTTGCCTAGCTTCTACGAGTAGGCGCCATCATGACTCCCGAGAGTAGAAAATCCGGATCGTGACAACATCAACAAAAAATTAACTAGAAAAATAATTTACCCCTTAAGTTTTGAAGACCACCACTTTTAAAAGTTTCTTCTTTTTTCTTAAACTCCTTGCCGAGTCAAACTGCCTCAAACAATATAAAATGGAGGGAGTATGTGTTACTAAGGAAATCCTCCCACGAGAATATTTTAATAGATAATATGTTTGTCAATTTTTTATATTTTTACTAAACATATATTTAATTATAAAAAATTTAATAAAGTAAAATTGAAATAATATTTAAGTAACAAAAAACTCGAAAACCCCATAAAATCCGACAAAACCGAACCAATCCAAACTGATATACATAATTAATTTTGCTTGGTTTTAATAAAAATCGAACCAACCCGCTCCATGTACATCTTTTATCGTAGGTGATGGTCACTTTATTACTTCTAAGCCTTATTGTACTGTACATACATCACTTCTGAATCCACCCCCACCTAATCTTTCTTTCATTATTGGTTACATCATGGCTTTCTAGCAATTACGAACTCCTATTTCTTATATTATCCAAAATAAATGATGCAATCCGATTTACTGAGAAGCACACATGGTAGATCCAATTCTCATTTTCTTGCCCAGCTCCCCCTACTAACTCTTGTTCAATGTATTGCCAACGTCAAGTACAAAACGGTACTTAACATCTGTCACGATCCGGAATTCTCACCCTCGGGGATCGTGATGGTGCTTACTCGTAAAAGCTAGGCAAGGCAAACATTTAGAATCCATAACTACTTTTATTGTATATCTATTTTTTACCAATTTAATTAATAGGAAATAAATAATTAAACAACAGCGAAATTCGTAATTTAGCGGAAGACTTAAACGAAATAAATCAAAATAATAAGGAAAATCCACATATGCCTCTACCCAAATCTGGTGTCACAACATTCACGGACAATCTAGGAGCGTTACACACAAATGTCTGAAAAAAGAAAATAAAGTCTGTCTCGAATACAAGAGGAAACAGTGCATCAAAATATGTAGAAGAGATGCCGGGCCTGTGGACGCCTGTAGGACTACCTCGGGATCTCATGGACTAAAGGCTGGCTCCCGAACTACTGTTGCGCACCGTATGCTGCTCTAGTACCCGAATCTGTGCAAAAGAGCACAGAGTGTAGTATCAGCATAACCGACCCCATTTGCTCGTAAGTGCCTAGCCTAACCCTGGTGAAGTAGTGACGAGGCTAGACCAGACTACCATATAAACCTGTGCAGTTATATATACATATATAGCGGAATCGAGATACAGATATAACTAATCAATATGGGAGAGGGAGCAGGCTATGGGGAAAGTAACAATTCCAAGTAAAAGTCATCCAGTAACGAAGGAAACAACACAACTTAGACATCAATAAAGAATCAGAAAGCTGTAAGTGTATGACATCACCCGTCGTACTTTTACTTTCATCCTCACCAGGCAATGATATAATAAAATATGCACGGCATCACCCTTTGTGTTTTTACTCTCTTTCCTCACATATAATCAATAGAATCGGCACGGAATGGTACATCGTAAGACACGACATCACCCTTCGTGCTTTGCTCTCTTTTCTCACAATAGGAAAATAATATATGGCATCACCCTTCATGTTTTACACTTCTTCCTCATAATAAACAAACAATGCACGACATCACTCTTTGTGCTTTAATACTCTTCCTCACCCAAACAACAATCACAGGAAAGGGGCAAGGCAATAAATAAAGTAATAATAGACATCCGGGCAAGGGAACACAATTAAACAATTAAATCCCGGCAAGGGTACAACATCAATAATCTCAACGTCCCGACAAGGGAAAATAATCAATAAGCAACAATATCCCGGCAAGGGTACAACATCAATAATCTCAACGTCCCGACAAGGGAAAATAATCAATAAGCAACAATATCCCGGCAAGGGTACAACATCAATAATCTCAACGTCCCGACAAGGGAAAATAATCAATAAGCAACAATATCCCGGCAAGGGTACAACATCAATAATCTCAACGTCCCGACAAGGGAAAATAATCAATAAGCAACAATATCCCGGCAAGGGTACAACATCAATAATCTCAACGTCCCGACAAGGGAAAATAATCAATAAGCAACAATATCCCGGCAAGGGTACAACATCAATAATCTCAACGTCCCGACAAGGGAAAATAATCAATAAGCAACAATATCCCGGCAAGGGTACAACATCAATAATCTCAACGTCCCGACAAGGGAAAATAATCAATAAGCAACAATATCCCGGCAAGGGTACAACATCAATAATCTCAACGTCCCGACAAGGGAAAATAATCAATAAGCAACAATATCCCGGCAAGGGTACAACATCAATAATCTCAACGTCCCGACAAGGGAAAATAATCAATAAGCAACAATATCCCGGCAAGGGAACAATTTAAATACTCTTTCTCTTTCTTTCACTTTTATTTCATATCTCACTTTACCACTTCAGCAAATGCTACAAAGAGGTTCAATCATTTCATGTATTTTCACAATTTTAATATAACTTGAGCCAATGCTCCTCGATGTTCACAGGTCACAATTTTCTTTCACAAGCTTTTCACAACAAATAGGAATCATCACCAAGGCATGAAAGACACCACGAAATCAAGATATTCACAATCTAAAGACTTACGGTCATGCAAGACACCAACGTATAGATACTCATCACCATGCCTATAGGTTGTACTCGACAATTACCACATAGAAAATAGGACTCAACTCCTAATCCCTCAAGCTAAGGTTAGACCAAACACTTACCTCAAACTTCCACGGCCAATTCAATCCTCAATAACCGCCTTTCTTTTCGAATTCGTCTCCAAATTAATTATATTTATACATAAATGACTTCATAACATCAAATAATGCTTAACAATTGGACTCCAATGCCTAATTATAGTTTTTCCATCATCCTTCATAAAAACTAAAAAATCAACCCCGGGCCCGCATGGTCAAAACACAAGGTTCGGACCAAAATCAAATCACTCATTCACCCACGAGCCCAAATATATAATTTATTTTCAAATTCGACCCCAAAATGAGGTCTAAATTAAGAAAAATTAAAAAGCTCTCACTCTACCCAAATCCCTAATTTCCAATCCTTAATAATATATTATAGGCCTAGAAATTCATTAGTTGTTGATGAAAATGGAAGAAAACGAGTTGGAGATTACTTACCCAAGAAGTTTTGATGAAAGAATACTTCAAAATTCTCCCTAGAACTTTGGAGAAGAAAGAGTTTGTGAAATTTTGGTGAACTCCCATAATGGTTCTGTTTTTGGGTTTTAAAAATAACTGGGTGAAATTCTTCTTTGCGATCGCAACTGACCCACGATTTTAACCAAAATTTACAGGAAGTTCTTAAAACATATATAAGACGTGTAACCGGCACCGGAACCAAAATATAGGCCTGATACCATTGCTTTCAAATCAAATTTCATTTCCAATTTTCTTCAACATTTCAGAAAAATAATTTCCTTTAAAAATTCATTTCTCGGGCTCGGAACCTCGAAATTTGATTCCGAGCATACGACTAAGTCCCATATTTTCCTACGGAGCCACCGAGATAGTCAAATTTCCTGTCCGGGTCCGTTTGCCCATAATATTGACCAAAGTCAAATTTATTCATTTTAAAATCAAAATTTAGCATTTTTCACAAAATTTCATATTTAAGCTTTCCGGCTACGCGCCCGGACTGCGCACGCAAATCGAGAAAACTCTAAATGGGGATTTCAAGGCCTCGGGGACATAGAAGTCAATTAAAATCAGGAGATGAACCTTTGGGTCGTCACATTCTCCACCTTTAAAACTAACTCTCATCCTCGAACGGGCAGAAAAAGGAAGTACCTGAGTCAGGGAAAAGATGAGGATAACGGCTCTGCATATCCTACTCGGACTTCCAAGTCAATGACTCAGGAGGTTGACCTCTCCACTGAACACGAACAGAAGGGAAACTCTTCGACCTCAACAAACGAATTTGCCAGTCTGGAATAGCTACTGGGTCCACCTCATAAGACAAGTCGTTGTCCAACTAGAAAGTACTGAAATCTAATACGTGGGTTGGATCGCCGTTATAGCTCTGAAGCATGGATACATGAAACACTGGATGCACAACTGATAAGCTCAGCGGCAAAGCAAGTCTATAAGCCACCTCTACCACTTGATCAAGAATCTCAAACGGACCAAAGAACCTAGGCTTAAGCTTTCCCTTCTTCCTAAATCTCATCACACCCTTCATAGGCAACACTCGGAGCAATACCTGCTCACCAACCATAAAAGCCACATCTCGAACCTTGCGGTCTGCATATCTCTTTGGCCCTGACTGAGCTGAACGAAGCCTATCCTGAATGATCCTGACCTTTTCCAAGGCCTCTTAAACCAGATCTGTACCCAACAACCGGGCTACTCCTGGCTCAAACCATCCAACTGGAGACCAACACCGCCTATCATATAAATCTTAAAAGGAGCCATCTAGATGCTCGACTGGTAGCTGTTGTTGTATGCACACTCTACTGATGGCAAAAACTGATCCTACGAACCTCCAAAGTCAATAACACAAATTCGGAGCATATCCTCCAAAATCTGAATAGTCCGCTCGGACTGTCCGTCCGTCTGGGGATGAAATGTTGTACTCAACTCAACCCGTGTGCCCAACTCTCGCTGAACTACTCTCTAGAAGTGCGAGGTAAATTGCGTACCCCGATCCGAAATGATAGATACGGGCACACCATGAAGGCAAACAATCTCCAGAATATAGATCTCAGCAAACCTCTCAAAAAAATAAGAGACTGCCACAGGAATGAAATGCGCTGACTTGGTCAGCCTATGAACAATAACCCAAAATGCGTCAAACTTCTTCCAAGTTAGCAGAAGTCTAGTAACGAAGTCCATAGTGATCCGCTCCCGCTCCCACTTCCACTCAGGAAGCTCAATCCTCTGAAATAAACCACCAGGTATATGACGCTCATACTTAACCTGCTATCAATTCAAATAACGAGCCACATATGCTACAATATCTTTCTTTATCTACGCCACCAATAATGCTACCGCAAATCCTGATACATCTTCGCGGTGCCCAGATGAATAGAGTATCGGGAGCTATGGGCCTCCTCCAAAATCAACTACCAGAACCCATCCGCATTAGGCACACATACTCGACCCTACAATCTCAAAGCACCATCATCATCTAAGGTAAAATGCCTGGCAACTCTAGGCTGTATCGTGTCTCTAAGGACACACAAATGGGGATCATCATTATACCGATCACAGAAACCCTCCAATAAGGTAGAACGAGCGACAGTGCAAGCTAATATACGACTCGACTCAGAAACATCCAGTCTCACGAACTGATTGGCTAAAGCCTGAACATCAAAAACAAGTGGCCTATCACCGATCAGGATATAAGCAAGACTGCCTATACTGGCTGACTTCCTACTCAAAGCATCAGCCACCACATAGGCCTTTCCTGGATGATATAAAATGGTGATATCATAATCCTTAAACAACTCCAACCACCTTCTCTGCCTCAAATTTAACTCTTTTTTCTTGAATAAGTACTGAAGACTCTTGTGATCCATGAACACCTCACATGCCATGCCATATAGGTAATGCCTCCAAATCTTCGACAGGTGAACTATGGCTGCCAACTCCAAATCATGAATCGGATAGTTCTTCTCATGGAGACTCAACTGCCTCAAAGCATAGGCAATGATTTTCCATCCTACAACACTGCTCTAAGCCCAACACGGGAAGCATCATAATAGACTATATAAGGCCCTGAATCTGTGGGCAAAATCAACACTGGTGCCGTAGTCAGAGCTGTCTTGAGCTTCTGAAAGCTTAACTCACACTCATACGACCATCTGAATTGGGCACCTTTCTGGGTGAATCTAGTCATTGGGGCTGCAATAGACGAAAAATTCTCCACGAACCGTCGATAGTAGCCTGCCAACCCCAAGAAACTCCGAATCTCTGTGGATGATGCTGGTCTAGGCCAGTTCTTGACTGTCTCACTCTTCTTTGGGTCCACCTAACTACCCTCTACTGATATAATATGACCCAAAAATGCAACTTAACCGAACTAGAATTCACACTTCAAGAACTTAACATACAACTGACTATCCCTCAAATTCTGAAGAACCACTCTAAGGTGTTGCTCGTGCTCCTCTTGGCTACGAGAATATATCAATATATCATCAATGAAGACTATCATGAATGAATCCAAATAAGGCATGAACACTCGGTTCATCAAGTCCATGAAAGCTGTTGGGGAATTTTTCAACCTGAATGACATAACCGAGAACTCATAATGCCCATACAGAGTGCGGAAAATTGTCTTAGGGACATCAGATGCCCTAATACTCAAATGGTGGTAGCCTGATCACAAGTCAATCTTAGAAAATACCTTGGCACCTTGAAGTGGTCGAACAAACCATCAATCCTCGGCAGTGGATGCTTATTCTTGACTGTAACCTTGTTCAATTGTTGGTAATCAATAGACATTCTCATTGACCCATCTTTCTTCTTGACACATAATACTGGCGCACCTCAAGCCGAAATACTGGATCTAATGAAACCCTTCTCGAGCAAATCCTGCAACTGTTATTTTAGCTCTTTCAACTCAAGTGATGCCATACAATATAGCGTGATAGAAATGGGCTGAGTGCCCGATACCATATCAATGCAAAAGTCAATATCCCTGTCGGGTGGCATACCCAGCAGGTCTGAAGGGAAAATATCAGGAAACTCATGAACAACGGGCACAGAATCAATCAAGGGAACCTCAGCACTAGAATCGCGAACAAAGGCTAAATAGGCCAAACACCCCTTCTTGACCATATGCCGAGCCATCACGTACAATATAACACTGTAGGTAGAATGACCCGGAGTTCCTCTCCACTCTAAACGAGGCATACCAAGTAAAGCTAAGGTCATAGTCTTGACATGAAATTCCAAGATAGTGTGGTCAGGTGATAACTAGTACATCCCCAATATAATATCGAAGTCAACCATGTCTAAAAGCAAAAAATCTACAAGAGTCTCAAGACCACCAATCAACCACGATAGAATGCCGCCGGTGTAGACACACAAACAGAAACACCCAATGCATCACTAGGCATGAACAAGTACGAGGCAAAATAGGATGACACATATGAATACGTAGACCCCGAATCAAATAATACTGAAGCATCCTTGTCACATACTAGAACTGTACATGTAATAACCGCATATGAAGCCTCTGCCTTGGGTCTGGCCTGAAGAGCATAACATCGAGGCTAGGCCCCACCACTCTGATATACCTCTTTGGGATGGCCTGCTGCTAGTTGGCCTCCACCTCTAGGACATTTACCTCTACCTCTAACACCTCTACCCCCTACCTCTCGATGGCTGGGCAGGTTGTGGAACACCTGGTACCTGTATCATGGCACGAGAACCCTGGTGCTGAGAACTGTTTGGTGATCAAGGGAAAAATCTTGTAATATAACCCGTGTCACCACAAGTGTAACAAACCCTCGGCTACTGAGTCTGCTGGCTCTTTCTACCTGAATGACTACCACAGAAACTCTGAAGCGGCAGTGCACTGATAGGAGTTGGCGGTGCACTGATAGGAGCTGGCGGTGCACTGAAGGGCTGCTAATCAGAATAGTGCGTGTGAGAACCACGACCACCTGAGGCACCAGGAGAAACCTGGAGGGCTGACTGGAAATGCCTAGAAGGATGACCCCTATCATACGAATCTTTGCCTCCATACAAGGCACTACTGAATCTGCCTGACTGACAGGGTCTCTTGTCTGCCCTGTGACCACCCCCTTGTGATAATACCATCTCAACTCTCCGGGCCACATTGGCCGCCTCCTGGAAGGATGTCTCACTCCCAGCCTCTCTAGCCATCTAGAGACGAATAGGCTGAATGATCCCATCAATAAACTGCTTCACTCTCTCCCTCTCAGTGGGAAGTATAATAAGAGCATGGCGAGCCAAATCATCGAACCTGGTCTCGTACTGGGTGATGGTCCTGGATCCTTGTTGGAGGCGCTCGAACTACCACTGATAGGCCTCTTGCCGTGCAATAGGGAGAAACGTCTCTAGAAATAGCTGTATGAACTGCTCTCAGGTCAAGGATGGCGACCCTGTTGGTCTAGCTAAGCAATAATCCCTCCACCATGTCTTGGCGTATCTAGACAAGCGAAGTGTAGCGAAATCAACCCCATTGGTCTTAACAATACCCATTTTCCGAAGTACCTCGTGAAAATTGTCCAAATAATCCTGAGGATCCTCGGTAGATGCACCGCTGAAGGTAGTAGTTAACAGCTTGGTGAACCTATCCAATCTCTATAAAGCATCGACAATCTTAGCCGATCCATCACCAGCCTGGGCTACCACACCCGGTTAAGCTGCTCCAACTGGCTTAACTGCTGGAGTTTGAATCTAGGGAGCTACCTGCTCCGGAGTGCGTGTAGCAGGAGTCTAGTCTCCTCCTCCAGCCTGAGAAGTGGCTGGTGCTACAGGAAGCAAGCCTACACGGGTGACACTCTCCGTGAGGCCCACCAATCGGACCAGAGCGTCATGAAGAACTGGGGTAGCAATAAACCCCTCTGAGATCTAAGTTGGGCTCATTGGAACTGCTGGGGTTGGGGCCAGAACCTCCTCATCAAAGTTAACCTGAGGCTCCGCCACTGGTGTTGCTTCTCGGGCTGAGCTCTGCCCCTACCTCGATCTCTAGCACGGCCTCGGCCTCGCCTTTTGCCCCTAGTGGGTGCTGCTACTGGGGGCACGGGTTGTTGAGAGGTAGATGAGAAATCGCGTGTTCTCGCCATCTACAAAAGAACAGAGTAGAAATTCAATTAGCATTGAGAAACCAAACCACACTGGAAAGAACAAATATGGAACTTTTCCTCTGTAGCCTCTGGGGAATAAATACAGACGTCAACGTACCGATCCCCTGGACTCTAATGAGCTTGTCCATGAATTGTGAGACCTATGTAATCTAGAGCTCTGATACCAACTTGTCACGACCCGAATTTCCCACCCTTGGGGGTCGTGATGGCGCCTACTCGTAGAAGCTAGGCAAGCCACACATTTAAAATCCATAACTACTTTTATTGTAAATCCATTTTTTACCAATTTAATTAGCAGGAAATAAATAATTAAACAATAGCGGAATTCATAATTTAGCGGAAGACTTAAACAAAATAAACCAAAACAATAAGGAAAATCCACATATGCTTCTGCCCAGAACTGGTGTCACAAATATTCACGGACTATCTAGGAGTGCTACACACAAATGTCTGAAACAAGGAAATAAAGTCTGTCTCGAATACAAGAGGAAAGAGTGCATCAAAATAGGTAGAAGAGATGCCGAGCCTGCGGACGCCTGCAGGACTACCTTGGGATCTCGTGGACCGAAGGCTGACTCCCGAACTACTGTTGCACACTGTATGCTGCTCCGGTACCTGGATCTGTGCAAAAGAGCACACAGTGTAGTATCAAGACAACTGACCTCATGTGTTGGTAAGTGCCTAGCCTAACCCCGACGAAGTAGTGACAAGGCTAGACCAGACTACCACATAAACATGTGCAATCATATATACATATACAGCGGAATCGAGATACCGAGATAACTAATCAATATGAGAGAGGGAGCATGCTATGGGGGAAGTAACAATTCCATGTAAAAGTCATCTAGTAACAAAGGAAACAACACAACTAAGACATCAATAAAGAATCAGAAAGCAGCAAGTGCACGACATCACCCTTCGTGCTTTTACTCTCATCCTCACCAAGCAATGATATAATAAAACGTGCACGGCCTTTTACTTTCTTTCCTCACATATAATCAATTGAATCGGCACGGAATTATACATCTTGCGGCACGGCATCACCCTTCGTGCTTTACTCTCTTTACTCACAATAAGCAAAAATGCACGGTATCACCCTACGTGCTTTACATTCATTCCTCACAATAAACAAACAATGCACGTCATCACCCTTCATGCTTTAACACTCTTCCTCACCCAAACAACTATCACAAGCAAAGGGCAAGGGAATAAACAAAGTAATAATAGAAATCCCGGCAAGGGAACACAATCAAACAATTAAATCCCGGCAAGGGTACAACATCAATAATCTCAATGTCCCGACAAGGGAAAATAATCAATAAGCAACAATATCCCGGAAAGGGAATAATTTAAATACTCTTTCTCTTTCTTTCACTTTTATTTCACATCTCACTTTAGCCAATGCTCCAAAGGGGTTCAATTATTTCATGTACTTTCACAATTGTAATATAGCTTGAGCCAATGCTCCTCGATGTTCATAGGTCACAATTTCCTTTCACAAGCTTTTCACAACAAATAGGAATCATCACCAAGGCATGAGAGATACAACGAAATCAAGATATTCACAATCTAAAGACTTACGGTCATGCTAGATACCAACGTATAGATACTCATCTCCATGCCTATACGTCGTACTCGACAATTACCACATAGCAAATAGGACTCAACTCCTAATCTCTCAAGCTAAGGTTAGACCAAACACTTACCTCAAACTTTCACGACCAATTCAATCCTCAATAACCGCCTTTCCTTTTGAATTCGGCTCCAAATCAATTGTATCTATACATAAATGACTTTATAACATCAGATAATGCTTAACAATTCGAATCCAACACCTAATTATACCTTTTCCATCATCTTTCCCAAAAACTCAAAAATCGACCCCGGACTCACGTGGTCAATACACGAGGTTCGGACAAAAATCAAATCATCTATTCACCCACGAGCCCGAATATATAATTTATTTTCAAATTCGACCCCAAAACGAGGTCTAAATCAAGAAAATTTAAAAAGCCCTAACTCTACCCAAATCCCTAATTTCCTACCCTTAATCATATGTTTTAGGCCTTGAAATTTATTAGATGTTGATGAAAATGGAAGAAAACGAGTTGGAGATTACTTACCCAAGAAGATTTGATGAAAGAATGCTTCAAAAGTCGCCATAGAACTTTGGAGAAGAAAGAGTTTGTGAAATTTTGGTGAACTCCTGTAATGCTTCTGTTTTGATGTTTTAAAAATAACTGGGTGAAATTCTTCTTCACGTTCACGACTGACTTACGCGTTCGTGATGAGTCAGGCCCACAAGACTTCACATTCGTGTATAGTGGCTCGCGGTCATAGAGAGTAACCTCCTCGAGCCTCGCGTTCGAATGCAAGGAGACACGTGCACGAAGAAGAAGCTGGTGGCCCTTTCCCCCTTTACCCTACACGTTCGCAAGTGGGAGGTCGCGTTCTCGAAGGGTCTCCCCTCTGAGCTTCGCATTCGCGGTGAAGAAACTGGGCACCTAGGATCTTTGCCTTACGCGTTTGCGAGTGAGGCCACGCGAACGCGAAGGGTAATATCCCTGGGCACTAACAACAAAAAACCTGCAACACTTCTGAAGCCAAAAACCATTCCAAAACACCTCTAAAACATTCCCGAGCCCTTGGGGCTCCTAACTAAACACATGCACTAACTCAACAACATCATACGAACTTATCAGTGTGATCAAATCGCCTAAATAACCTCAAAAACAACGAATCAAACCTCCAAATCATGAATTTTTTCCAAAACTTCATCAAGTTTCAAGTTTAGAACTTTTAAGTCCGAAACACGTCAAACGACGTCCGATTTTAACCAAACTTTACAGAAAGGACTTAAAACATATGTAAGACCTGTGCCAGGCGCCGGAGCCAAAATACGAGCTCGATATCATCGCTTTCAAATCAAATTTCATTTACAATTTTCTTTAACATTTCAGAAAAATAATTTCCTTTAAAAATTCATTTCTCGAGCTCGGGACCTCAAAATTCGATTCCGGGCATATGTCTGAGTCCCATATTTTCCTACGAACCCTTCGGGACAATCAAACCATGGGTTCGGATCCGTTTGCCTAAAATGTTGACCAAAGTCAAATTTATTCATTTTAACATCAAAACTTATCATTTTTTTCACGAAATTTCATTTTTAAGCTTTACGGCTACGTGTCCGGACTGTGCACGTAAATCGAGACAATTCAAAATGAGGTATTCAAGGCCTTGGGGACACAAAAGTCAATTAAAAGCAGGTGATAACCCTTTGTGTCGTCACAACATCCGATTTCAAAAGACGCTCCAAAGCTGTATTCACATAATCTATTGGCAGGACTTCAACATCTGGTGTAATGTTATGCTTTGTTGCAAAATTTACCATCTCTTGTGTCTCCTTCATCCCTCCTATGGCACTCCCAGCGACTAGCTTCCTCCCTATTTTTGACATTATATATATACTTCTGTATTAATCTCTTTTGGTTCTAAATAGAATGCATAGATAGAAATAGTCGATTCAAGAAATATACTTAAAAGCAAGGGAAATACAGGCAACTCTATTGGTTTTTCTTGTGCACCAACTGTTTAACCAAAAAATAGATTTTTAGTCAAATCTAGAAAAATAGAAGAATCGGGTTACTAATAATCAAAAAATAAGTAAAGAAAAGAATTTATAAGTGCTTAGATATGAAGACTTGTAAATTAAAATATATTCCAATAATGCCTCTCCCTTCCATCGACTACATATTTCTCTTTCTATAGGCCTTTTGGAGAATCTCTGTAAATGTACGCTACATCTAAGCCATAATGAGGCTATTATGAATATTTAATGACATAAAATGCTGCATTATATAATTATTACATTGAATAAAAATATTTCCTAACGACTCCGGTATTTATTTCTGTTGAAAAGTTATATCTATATCCTCTTATTTGACCCTGTTCTTTATCCTTTTCGTATCTCGTGCGTATTCATGTTTAAATAGAGGTGGGGTTTCCAAGCCTCTTATCTCATAACTCCTTTGTGATCCCGTATCTCTTTTATCCCGCACCTAATATATGATTCCTTGACCAATTGTAACCTTTTGATAATTCCACGTGTCACGCTTTATCACCATTCATTTATGCACTTATATTTCCCTAATACAGATAGTCCCCCCACTTTCCATTTATTCATCAGTTTGAATACTTGGAAAGTGGATTTCATAAAAGGAGAATTTTTATCACCATTAATAATCTGATAAAGTTGACGCTTCGACTGTCACTTCCTTTTAATGCTCTAGACACGTGTTGCTTCCTAATTGGTCGTACTGTCTCGCAGCACTTTTTTAGGCTTTCTTTTCGGCTTCGCTTTCCACGAAGTATGAGTTATCATTATTGCGGTTCCTCCATCATCGTATTTTTTCCAATAATATAAATATAGCTTCTCTTTTTGTCTTGTTCCTCATAAATTGAATTGTACACTTCCGCCTTATTAATTTTCTTCACTACCCCTACTTTAATTCAACTTCTGCATCCATGGCTTCAGTAAACCCTAACCCTAGGAAAACTCCCATTTTAGATAATTTTCCTAATGCTCCGGTTAGACATAGAAAAGGAGGCAGGCTATGCAATTTAAGCTCCACTCATGGATGTAGCACTTCAACGCCTCCTTCTGGTTCTGGTCCTTCCTCTGGAACCAGGGGTTTGCATTCTCAAAGAGGTTCTTCTCGAAGTAAAGATTCTTCTGAGCCTCTGCGTGAACCCTTAGTGGAAGAAATTATTCCCACAAAATTTTCTTTTCAACATGATAAGGAATCCTTAAAAACTGAAATTGCTGCACTAGATCGTGGTGATCCTTACCCTACTTTAATCACAAGTGCTTTGGCACCTGTAGTTAGGAAGGAGTGCCATTGGGATGAAGATTTCCCCATTATTATTCCTAACCCAAATCAAATAATTACCTCTTATATTATATGTTATTCTTTCGTTTATACCTACCCTTTCACTTTAGGGTTCAAACCGGCCATCGACCCGGTCATCTTAGACTTCTGCCACTTTTTTAATGTTTGCTTGGGGCAAATTGGCCCAATAGTATGGCAAGTTGTTGCCTGCTTGAGTCACCTTGCAAACAACGCCAACGTTGATTTTACCTTCCCCTATTTAATTCACCTTTACTCGTTTAGATTTTTCAAAATGGGATATTTGGCTTATCAGCCAGGAGCAAAAGAGTTTTGGTAAATCCTGAAGATGATAAAGACCGTGGCTGGTATGCTCGGTATGTTGCTACTCCCACCGTGGGTCTAATCGGTGAAAAGAACATCCATTTTCCGGAGAAGTGGAACTTTGCATGGTAAGTATTAAATATCCTCGTGCCTGTTTATTTCCAACCTTACTTGTTTTAATCATGTTTCTTTTTCAGCAACCATAGGTATGGTTGCACCCGTACCTAATATCCGTGGTTGGGTAGAAAGACTTTTGAAGGTTGCACCAATGGAAGGTAGGAAATGGAAAACCCTTTCCAGTCGCTACGGTTGGAAACCAAAAACTCATGGTAAGAGTTTTTTTATTTTATTTTTTACCTTAAGTATCTCTTGCTATCTTGGCTTTTTAACCTTTCTTTTCCTAGGTTTTGCCACTCTAGGAGTTACTCTTGAAGGTGTTTTGGCATCACGTGGCCAAGACATATTCCTAGGATCAAACCAGGATATTTCAGCTCCCTCGAGGTCTGAGAAAAGGAAATCAGTCCTTGAAGATGATTTTGAAGGAGAGGGTGAGAGCTCTTTGGTAACTAGACTACGAGCCAGGAGACGAATTATCTCTAACAATGAGATCAATGTCTCTCATTACCTGTCCCTTTTCGAACCTGTTGTAATTCCAGTGGTCATTCCTGATGTAGATATTTCTCCCCCCTGATACTGTTGAAGCTATAAACCAACTTTTATTAGTAGTTTTAGTAGTGGTCCTTTAGGTCCAGTTCTGGATGAACCCCTCCCTTGTCTTCCTCTACCGTTCCTGTGATCGTTTCTCTACCCCCTTCATCTGTTACCTCCATTCCTTCTTCTACTATTCCTTCTCCAACAATCACTCCTCCCATAGTCCATCACACTGAAGTGGGCTCCTCAAGTAGTAGTTCTACTATGAGGAGTGTTACTATCGAAGTCCCTGCTAATAGCAGTCTTCTGAGGAAATCTGGGCAAGCCGACACCTGGCTTGAGCCTTTGATTGGCCGTATTGAAAAAGCAAAACTCGAGAGTCATAGTAATATGACTCTCTTGAATGACATTGTTCATGCTAGTTTGAAGGTATTCCTTAATCTCTTTTGTTTCTTAAAAGATTTTTTCCTTTTGGAATTTTAACCTTATATACTTTACATGAACATGTTAATCTCATTTGTACCGAGCTTATGAACCGAGTTCCTCTTTTAGAGAAACTAGCTCATGACCTGGAAAAAACTGCTCATGATGCTGAAGAAGTTGCTCGTGACTCTCAATTAGAGGCCAATAATTGGAAAGGCCAATATGAGAGTTCACAAATTGAAATGGACATTTTGGACAAGAGAAAAAGTCCTTTAGAGAAACAATTCCCAACTCTTACCTATGAATTGGCAACAGTCAAGGCTACTACAGATCAATCTAAGAGAGAAAAATAGCCTTTTGCAAAATAGTTATCCACGGTTGCTGATGAAAATAAAGCTTTGAAGGCTTTGTTGAATCAAAAAGAAACACATGCAGAAGGGGTGGCTCCAGAACTTTCTCGAGTACAAGAAGAATTACGAACCTCTACGGACAAAGTTCATGCTTTGGAAAATGCTCACACCTCATTGCAGTCATCTCATGATTCTCTTTTGCTTAGGAACGAGGAGCTTAAGAACGAAGTTACGGCCTGGGAGAAGGATTATGAACTTCTCGAGGAATCCTCCAACATTGAAGTGAGTTGGACCTATCTCAAGACCCGCCGTGACACTTTAGTAGAAGTGAGCCATGAAGATTTTAACCTTGAATTTAAGTTGGCTAAGGCAAATGAAGCCATTGAAAGAGCACAACAGCCACCAGATTTTTCATCTCCTGAAACTAGTCTTCCTTTAGTCGAAAACCCTTTGACTGAAGTTCCTTCAAGTGAAACTTCTTTGGTTGAGATTGCTTTGGTTGGAGTTCGAGTTCCCACAGATGAAGTTTCTGTACCTGAAGTCCATGTGTCTGATGTACCTGAGACTCTTG
The DNA here is from genome assembly GCA_026770625.1 of Nicotiana glauca. Taxonomy (NCBI): domain Eukaryota; kingdom Viridiplantae; phylum Streptophyta; class Magnoliopsida; order Solanales; family Solanaceae; genus Nicotiana; species Nicotiana glauca. The sequence continues at coordinate 24,842 of MU784183.1, read as the reverse complement.
TGAATGATGAGATCACCGCTAGTGTTGCGCTTCCCTTAAGTTCTTTCGTGCCTATCGCTATTAATGAAGCTGAAGTTTCACCAGTGGATGTTGCCAGTACCATGACTGAATATCAACTCTTAACTATTGATGGTGCAAGTACAGTTGAGTCTGTAAATGATCCTTTTTTAGTTCTTTTAACTTAGAAGTTTTTTTTATTTGTGATTTGAGGTTTACCCTTTTTGCAGGTGCCCCTTTGGAAGGCTATGTTCAAAGTTTTTAATTTCTTATGATAAGTTTTTGTAATCAAACTCCTGACTTTGGGTTTTTTAAGACTTCAAGTCCCCAAGCATTGTATAAGGGGCACCTTTGATTCGATGATCAAGTTTTATACTTGACTTTTAATATTTAAGAAGTTTGTTTTACCAAACTCATATATGTTCTATTCATGCCTCTTATTTTTGTAGGACTTAAAAAAAAGATTGCATTTTTACTTTCTGAAAATGCTTTCATTATTCTCACGATTAAATAACATGAGTTTTATAAAAGAGGGCCTTTTTTATATATTGACACTTGATGAAGAGGAAGTCTCAACTTCATAATGGTATTTTATACGATATAAGAAATAGGAACATACATATTTATCTGGAATAACTTGAACAATTTTTTATTTATGAACTTTGACAAGTTGTAAATCATTCCTTACTTGTATTTGAATTACATCTATAACTTTCTCGTAATTGTTTTTCTTGTAACAGATTCACAAAAAATAGAACAATAGCTACTGGGTTTTTCCTTATAACCCGTTTTCATATACAACGTTTACCTTAATTAAGAAGGGTTTGAAAGGTGCTTAACATTGTTCTCATGGGAAAGAATACTATGATGGAATGTCATGACTCATTTAGCTTCCATATCTTCCACTCTGCACTTGACTTCTTTTAGGCTTGATTTTACTCCATCTTCTTTGCCTTTTATATACACGTGACTGTATATTCTATGTAGTCCCCCAAGTGTTTGAGTGTTGAAGTATGAAGCCTCGAGCACTTGATAGTTTCCTCCTCCCTTTCCTGAAAAGGAAATACGTACGGGACTCGGGGGTATGATTATAGATGAAGACTGCTTTACCCGTGTATGTTTCTATCAGAATTATTGTAACCCTAGGACTGGAATTTTAGTGTATTCCATTTTTCCTTACAGGTCTTTACTCATCATTTAGTACGGGTAAGCGTTTTGCCTATCATCTGAAATCGTTAGTCAAAAAAATTGTTAATAATCCAATAAAATCTAACATAATGATACCTGATCGAGTGTTTTTCCTTGAAGTAATATTTCTTCAAATGAACAGCATTCCAATGTGAGGGAAGTATTTTTCCATCCATTGTCTCCAACTCATATGCTCTTTTTTTCTGTAATATCATGAATTCTGTAGGGCCCTTCCCAAGTTGGACTTAGCTTACCAGAATTGGCTGCCTTTGTAGATTGAAAAATCTTTTTAAGCACAAAGTCCCCAATTTTGAAGTACCGCAAACGGGCTTTCCTGTTGTAATATCATTCGATCACCTGCTTTTGTGCGACCATTCTTACTAACGCAACCTCTCTCTTGCCTTTTAACAGATCTAAATTGATCCGCATCTCTTCATCATTAGACTCCTACGTTTCTTGTGACACCCTCGTACTTGGCTCCCCTATCTCGACTGGGATAAGGGCCTCAGCCCCGTAAATAAAAGAAAAGGGGGTCTCACCTGTGCTTGTCTTCGTGGTTGTACGATATGCCTATAAGACTTCAGGTAATACTTCAGGCCACTTACATTTTAATTCTTCCAATCGTTTCTTTAAATTATTGATGATAATTTTATTTGTTGATTTTGCCTACCCATCCCTACTGGGTGATAAGGTGTTGATGTTATCCTTTTTATTTTCCATTTGAAGGAATTCCGTGACTTGAGCTCCGATAAATTGTGGACCATTGTCACATACGATTTCTTTTGGTACACTAAACCGGCAGATGAGATTTCTCCAAATGAAGACCTTGACTTCTTTTTCCCGTACCTGTTTAAATTCTCCTTCTTCTACCAATTTAGTAAAATAGTCAGTAAGTACGAGTAGAAATTTTACCTGTCCTTCAGCTTGAGGCAATGGTCCAACTATGTCCATTCCCCATTTCATGAACGGCCATGGTGCAATAACTGGATGTAACAACTCGGTAGGTCTGTGCATATTATTACCGTATCTCTGGCATTTGTCGCATTTAGCTACGAAGCTCGTTGCTTCTTCTTCCATTTTGGGCCAGTAATAACCTGCCCTGATCAAAGTTCTTACCAGTGTCCTTCCTCCTGCGTGGTTTCCACAATGTCCTTCATGTATTTCTCTCATTACATATTCCGTTTGAGACGGTCCAAGACATCTTTCTAAGGGACCACCAAACATCTTTCGATGAAGGTTACCTTGTTTTAAACAGTAACGAGCTGTCTTTTTACGAAGTGCATGTGCTTTTGCCATGTCATCAGGTACGGTACCATACTGTAGAAAAGCTACAATTTCATTTCTCCAATCCTAAGTTAGATTATTAAAATTTACCTCGTTCTTATCAGGCTCGAGAACTGAATGAAATAAATGTATGACTGAGGCATTGGCATCTTTTGTTATATCAGCTGGGGATGCAAGGTTTGCTAAGGCATCTGCTTCGACATTATCATCCCTTGGTATTTGGATAAATTTCCAAGACTAGAACTATTTTAAAAGTTCCCCTACCTTTCCTAAATATTGCTGCATCATTGCTTCCCTAGCTGCATAAGTCCCTAGCATTTGATTAACCACGAGTTGAGAATCATTTTTGATCACCACCTAGCTTATCCCAAGTTCTCGTGCCAATTCCAGACCTGCAATCACAGCTTTATTCTCTACTTCATTATTAGTTACGGGATGACATTTAATAGCTTTCCTAATAGTTTCTCCCGTGGGTGGTACTAAAACAATTTCTAAGCCCGCACCCTTAATGTTAGACGATCCATCAGTGAATAAAGTCCATACTCCTGGATTTGCTCCATTAAGTACCTGAACTTCTTTTTCGGCTTCCAATTGCATTCCTTGGCTAAAATCAGCCACGAAATCCGCCAGTTCTTGGGATTTTATTGTTGTTCTGGGTAGATACATGATTTCATACTCACTTAATTCGATAGCCCATTTAGCTAACCTCCCTGACAACTCATGTTTATGCAGTATATTACGTAAGGGGAATGTAGTTACTACAGCAATTGGGTGACATTGAAAATATGGTCTCAATTTTCTAGATGCCATGATTAAAGCTAATGCTAATTTTTCTAATTTCAGATACCGTGACTCTGCATCTAACAAAGATTTACTAACATAATAAATAGGAGATTGTTTACTTTACTCTTCTTGAACCAAAACTGCACTTACTGCAACTTGTGAGACTGCAAGGTAGATAAAAAGTCTTTCCCCAGCCTTAGGTTTTGCTAACAGTGGTGGGTTTGCCAAATATGTCTTCAAGTTCCAAAGTGCTTGTTGACATTCTTCATTCCACTCAAAGTGATCTTGTTTTTTAAGGGCTGAGGAAAACTTGAAACATTTTTCTGATGACTTTGAGATGAATCTTCCCAAGGCTGCCATCCTTCCTATGAGTCTTTGAACTTCTTTTTTGTTTGAAAGTACATCAGGAATTTCTTCAATAACTTTAATCTGGCTGGGTATACTTCAATACCACGGTTAGAAATAAGAAAACCCAAAAATTTTCCTGATGCCACACCAAATGCACATTTTTCTGGGTTTAATTTCATATTATACTTTCGTAAGATTCTAAATGCTTCAGATAAATGTGATAGATGATCCTCTAAATATTGAGTCTTAACAAACATGTCATCTATATAAACTTCTAAGGTCTTACCTAAATGTTCTTGAAACACTTGAGTAACTAACCTCTGATACGTTGCTCCAGCGTTTTTAAGACCAAAGGGCATACTTTATAACAATAAGTCCCCCTGTCCGTTATAAAAGATGTTTTCCTCATCTTCTGGATCCATTTTAATTTGGTTATAACCTGAGTATGCATCTAAAAAACTTAATAGTTCATGTCCTGCAGTAGCATCAATACGGATCTATATGTGGTAAAGGAAAAGAGTCCATCAGACAGGCTTTATTAAGATCAGTGTAATCTACACATACGTGCCACTTACCATTCTTCTTAGGAACCACAACAATGTTAGCCAACCAGTTAGGATACTTTACCTCACGAATTGACCCTATTTTGAGCAATTTTTGAACCTCTTCTTGAATCACTTGATTCTTAAAAGACCCTTGCTTTCGTTTCTTTTGCTTAACTGGGGGATATGATGGGTCTTCATTCAATTTACGAGTCATGACCTCCGGTGGTATCCCTGTCATGTCAGAATGGGACCAAGCAAAACAATCTGCGTTAGCTTTTAAAAATTCAATTAACTTATGTTTTACCTCTGGGCTGAGATTTGCTCCTATATACACTTTCCTCTCGGGCCAGCGTATAAATAAAACCACAGTCTCTAACTCTTCGATCGCCTTTTTAATGTTCTCGTTTTCCTCTAGTTCTTGAATAGTGTCAGGTCTTGAATCCACGTCTGTTTTTCCTTCTTCAGTTAAGGTTGAAGTTGCTCCCTCCTTAACTGAATTCTGTAATTGCTATTTGGCTTCGCTTCAAACAGTTGAATCTGCAATGGAGTTTACACTCCTGGATGTTTGTTGATCACTTCTGATCTGGCAAATTCTCTATGGTGAGGGAAATTTAATAACATGATGCAACATTGACGGTACAACATCCATATCGTGGATCCATGGCCTCCCAAGTATTATGTTATAAGCCATTTCCAAATCTACCACCTGGAACTTAGTATATTTGACAACACCTTCCGCAAGGGTGGTAAGGATCGCTTTGCCCTTGGTTATAACATTGGAATTATCAAACCCTGACAAAGTATGTGCTTTTGGAACCAACTTTTCCTCAGCTTGCATTTCGCGTAACACTAGTATCAAGATAATATTTACTGAACTACCTGGATCAATCAGAACATGTTTCACATTAGTATCTGTCACACCTCCTTTTGGCGCTACCGCATCCCGCGAAGGGCGTGGTAAAGGGAGTTTTTCTAATTAAAGGACAATCGAAACGGGATTTATTTATTTAATTCAAAGTCGCCACTTAGGAGATTTATGGTGTCCCAAGTCACCGATTTGAATCCCGAATCGAGGAAAAAAGTTGACTCTATATTACAATTTGCGTACCAGAAATCCGGATAAGGAATTCTGTTAATCCGGGAGAAGGTGTTAGGCACTCCTGAATTCCGTGGTTCTAGCATGGTTGCTCAATTTATATTAGGCTAAATTATCTGATTTTAATACATGTTAAACCTACGTGCAAATTTTCACTTTTAACCGCTTGTGATTATTACTATTTTTATAAGAATTGCGACATCGTGAAAACGTACTTCAGACCACACTGTACCGGTACGCCTGTGGCCTTTAATACATTTCGACTTCGTCGAGACTTGGATCTGGGTCACATAAATGTGCACCCGAGTTTAGGAAAGTAAAGTTATTTAAGTAACGGACCTAAAGCAACTAACATGTTTATTATTTTGAGAAGGCCATGAAATTCGCTAAAACGGCATGTCTCGAAATCTAAGCATTAAAAATAGTCATCTATTGAGGGCCCCGCGATTTGTGTGTTATTTGACGAGGCTCGTCTCATTTATTTTAAAGGACTAATAAACCGCTTTTGTTATTTATTATTTTTAAAAGAATTGCAACATCGTGAAAATGCGTATCGAACCACGCCGTACCAGTACGCCCGTGGCTTTTAATTCATTTCGACTTTGTTGAGATTTGGATTTTGGGTCATATAGATGTGCACCCGTATTTGAGAAAGTAATATAATTATCATTCACGCCTAAAGCTTTTACGCATTTATTAACTTTGGGAAAGACCGTAATTTTACTAAATGGTCTTTCCAAGTCTAAGTATTTACAAGCCATTATTGAGGGCACCGCATTTGTGTGTTTAGCGCGGCGAGGCTCATCTCGTTCTTTTATTAAGGCCCATCTTAAAGCACACTATATTTTCTATGGGTTTGCACAACTGTTCTATTACCTTAGCAAGATCCTACAAGTGTTCGAGGAAGTAAATAATTGAATGATTCTTATTAAGCCGCTACTTTGATTCAAACGAAAGCATGCTAGCCACGACATGAACCATACTCAGATTGAATTGAAAATTTTACTCATTTTTATGCACCTATTTTTATATCTATTACTGGGACCCAACAAGATTTTACAGTTGATCTAATCTAAGTATGTCGTGGCTATTAACAGAATATAAATCTAACAAGAGCATGATTTTAAAATTGAAACAGGCGAACACGAATTAAAGCTTGCAAACGACTTTCAGATTTCCTCACAAATGAATGGCTCGTAATTATTTAAAATCCAGAAAACTTTAACTAGGTCGGATTCTAACATTATTACCAATTCACTATTCTCTCTAATCTAATATAGAGATATATGTTGTCCTATAGCTAACACACTTCAAAGGTGACTATTTCTATTGTAATGGACTAGAATACAGTAAAAATCAACAGTTCGAGCCCCATATAGTTTAGTTACACGTTCCAACTGTTCCTAATGAATACAAGTATCCTTAGCTAATTCTGTATGGATCAAATTTAATTGTAAGAAATGACAGTAAGCTAAAAATTAACTGAGCAACTTTATTTCTTCAACTGCAATTACAGCTTCAAATAGTGGAAATATACCTGGGAAATTGAAAATAATGAGGAAGGGGAAGAATCAGCAGTAGCAGTAAGGCAGTAATGCAACAACAACCCAACACAGCTGTGAGCACGTGATTTTTGCCCTACAAGAAATTACTCCCAAAAGTCCAAAATAAAATAGTCCCTTTGTTGTTTGCAATTTTTGCGGATTTTGTTGTTTTTTCCTTATTTTGTTTGCATTTGTGTGGGCATGTTCATGTGTTTAAACTAATTAAAAAAATATAAAAATATTGCATTTGGGATTCAATTCCACAATTAGAAGTTAATTAATATTTTGTGATTTAGGATTTTAATAATAGCTTAATTAAAAGACAAAGAAAATGAAGAGAAAAGAAGAAAACACGTTGGGCCACTCCTAAATCGGACCAAGACCAGGCCCAAACATCTCAAATAACCCAGTCCAAGACCAGGTCTCTCATGGACGTCTCCAAACGACGTCGTATCGGCGTTTCTATCTCGAGCCATTGATCGAATCAATTAGACGGCTCAGATCAGGCTTCCTTTTATCCAAACGACGTTGCTTTGGGGCGCCTAATCGGAACCGCCCATTTTGCTCGATCCAACGGCTCCAGGTTGCCCCAGATACCCGACCCATTCCCGCCTGAGACCGACCCACCCCCACTTGACCAAAACGATCCCGTCTCATTTAAGTGATTCGATCTGAACCGTTAGTTCCTACCATCCAACGGTCCATACTATTTGATTCATTTTTATACACTAATCCCCTACCCAAACCCCCTCACTCGTTTCATTTCCCAAACAACCCCTCTCTCTCACTATCGTCTCTCTCGCCTCAAAGACCAAACACCCTCCCCAAGAACCCTAGCCAGCCGCCACCTTTCCCCTTCGCCTGAAACCCGGCGGCAACAACGCTGCCGGTCACCAAACTAACACCACGGAACCCCCATCACACCCCAAATCCAAATCCCCAAGCCCCTTACCTCGAATCATCCTTGAACGCCTCGAATCTTCGATTGAAGATTCGAGTCGAAACTCAACCAACGCCAAACCTTCCCAAAATGATACCAAACACTTCCCTAGCCTCCCTCGTCACCAAACCATAACTATTTTGGCTCGAATCAAACCCAAACTACTCGAACCTCCAATCCGAGCCCCAAGAACTTTAGAAGAATTTCGGGCCTGGTTGAGGATTTTGGTGGTTCAATGGGCTTTAGTCAAGTGTTCTCACCTGAGAACACTTGATTAAAGCCCGTTTGGCCTCAAAAAGGTTTCAAGTCCGTTGGTCCAAGTCCGTCTATTTCTGATTTTTTCACTCTTAAGGTATTTCTTCTTTTCTTTTATCTTTGTTTGTTTGTTAGTTTAGTTATGAGTGTTATTTTTATCCTTTTGGACTTCTTGCTGAATTTTTCTATCCATCTCCAAGACCTTTTATTTGGTCCAATTTTTTGTTTCTGTTCGTTTATTTGATTGTGTTTGTTATAGAATACGTATTCGTCTCGATTAATATCGTCGAATATTTAGTCCCGCATTCTGCCCTGTTCTGCCTGAAAATTATGAATCACTGATTCATAGGGCGATTTTGGTTATCATTCGTATATGTTATAATCGATTAAACAAACGTCGTCGATTAGTTATATAGTCTTGTTTAGAACAATAAGATAATGAGGTCCAAATATTGGTTAATACCACTGTTGGATCGAAGTACTGAACTATTTGTGATTTTGAAATTAGGTTCTGGATTGGATTGGCTGTTAGCATTAGTGGGTAATCAGAAATCAGTATTTTAGGATTTAAAAATGCCCTGCCCATGAACTGGACTAGTGGAACCTGCTGTACAGCAGGGTACCACCAGTTTTCTGCAGTCCAGCAGCTTAAAATATTAGGACCCATACTTAGACATTCTTAAGTGGGAATAACAGAATAACATGGGCATACCAGTCAGTCAGGGCATGGGAAAAAGGAAGGAGCAGGCTGTTACTTAGTGTTATAAGAGGGGGATACATTTCAAAAATAGAGGAGGGTTTTAGAGAGAAAAATACATACTCCATTAGACAGTGCTGAAACTTCAGCTTAGGGGCTTTCAAACAATCAGTTTTAGAGCTTTAACCATCAATTTAAAGGTTCTTCTAGCCATCATTTGAGGGGAGCTTTGAGAGGATTAGCGAGAAATTTTTAAAAGCCAGTTTCAAGTGATCCTGCCTCCCTATAAAACTGTTCCATCGCCTAAGATAAGAAACAATTCGATTCTTCCTTTGTTTCCATTTCCACACTTGTGTGTTTCAAGTTAATTCAAGGCTTCTGTTTGGTTGGCTTGAGTTTGGTTTTGTTGTTGCCTGGTTTTTCTGGAACTACTGTTTGGTTGTCTCAAGTTCCCTGTTGGGTTAATCTATCTCTGAGATTTCAACCGGTTGCTAGGCTGTCTACTATTCTTTTATCAGTTGTTCTAGTTTGTCATTGGAATCTGTGTTACAGTTGGGGCTACATTAGTTCATTTGCTGTTTGGTCATTCTTGAAACTGTCATTGGTTGGAGTTTTTCGCTAGTTCTTTCTAGTTTTGGTCTTGAAATCTTGCTGGGATCTTCTGCTATTACTTTGCTGCTGTATTGCTGTGTTGTTGCCTTGTTTGAGCTGCTGCACTATTGATCTCCTTCCTCATTTTTGCTGTTGAAATTCCAGGTACATCTTTACTGTTTGAAGCTGTAATCACGAATTGAAGGAATGAAGCTTTTCAATTAAGTTTAAATGTACTGTTATCTTTTAATTTCTAATCAAGATAGAATTAGCTAGATTCGTTTGTATTCATTAGGAATAATTCGAACGTGTAATGGAACCATATAGATGAGACGAGCCTCGCTAAACAAAACGCAAACTGCGGGGCCCTCAGTAGGTGGCTATTTTAAATGCTTAGATATCGGGATAGGCCGGTTGGCTAATTTTACGGCCTTCTCAAAATAACGATATGCTAGTTGCTTTAAGCACGTCTTTAATAATTTATTTTCTTAAACTCGGGTGCACATTTATGTGACTCAAATCCAAATCTCGACGAAGTCGAAATATGTTGGAGGCCACAGGCGTACTGGTACGGTGTGGTCCGAAGCATATTTCCACGACGTTGCAAGTCTTTGTTAAAACTAATTAAAAGTTAAAATTTGCACATAAGTTAAAGCATGCATAAAAATCAGATAATTTAGCCAAATATGACAGTTGAGCGACCGTGCTAGAACCACGGAACTCGGGAATGCCTAACACCTTCTCCCGGGTTAACAGAATTCCTTATCCGAATTTCTGGTTCGCGGACTGTTAAACAGAGTCATTCATTTCCTCGATTCGGGATTCAATCGGTGACTTGGGACACCATAAATCTCCCAAGTGGCGACTCTGAATCTTAATAATAAGTCTTGTTTCGATTGTCCTTTAATTGGAAAAACTCCCTTCTACCATGCCCTTCGCGGGGTGCGGTAGCGCCAAAAGGAGGTGTGACATCTCTGTCGACTCTGCTGGGGATGAATGGTAAAAAAAACCAGAACCACTGGTTTCGGGTTTAAGAATTCGAGCTTTGAATAATTGTTGTATTTGGCTTATTGGTTATCTGATTCTACTATATGTGTTTAATGTGCAAAATGATGTTTTTTACTGCTTTAATATTATTTGAACTGTATATATGAATTGTGCCGAAACCTTTTCTTCTTACCTCTGGGGATGTGCTTACTGGTTGAGACTCCCTATTCTGTTAGTGTCATACCCTAAAATAAGAAAGATGCTCGGAAAGTTTCTAANTGCATTTGACTTAGGGGACTCAACACAGGGGTTGGGTCCGTCTAGGACAGGCAACCTGAAATAAAAAGACCATCCTGCTGCATCCTGTTTGTTTTGCGCACTTGTTTGTTTCCAACCCGCATGCTGACCAGCTTCTGTAAATTGGGAATATTGGAAATTATGAGAGACAGCTACTTGTTTTTATAAAGAAACCAATGCCCAAGTACTGGCGGAACTCTGCCGAAATTTTGAAGGGAAAAACAAATTTTGTTGGTCGAGAAAAGAAAAGCTAAAGAGTTTTATCTTTCAAACAGTTTGTTGGAAAAAATAGTGTATTTAGGAGTCTCATCTCCGAAGGGAGTAGTTTTATTGTCCCGAACTACATCGGTTTGATTCTCACAGGGCGTGAGATACGTAGGCAACCCTCATCGGGTCCAATCTGTCCTTTACAAAAATATGTAACCAAAAAAAAAGTGTCAAAATTGATTTTTGTCATAAACTCATTAGGTGATGCCGTTTTCAATAATAACCGGATATTCCCGAGATGGACGCCGGAAGGCTGATTTTGCATAAGCAACCGCCCTAGGGTCATTATAGAATTTTTGGTCAGTTAGCAAACGTAGCATTAAAACCTTCATCCCGGAGGTACTAAAAGGTGTAATAGGAAAACCGAATCTCTTTGTTTAAATTCAAAAAAATAGTCAAACCATTGTCAGGCAAATATTTGTGATTGATCTCATTAATAAATGTGCAGGATGAGCACAATCCAAAATGAACCCTTTTCAGTCATGATTAAAATCCCGATCCAACTGCAACTATGGTGGAATGATTTGGGCGAAGAAGGGCAAGACGAAATCAAGAAATATTTGAAAGGTCTTACGGGTTTGCTAGAAATCAAGCCTCGAGGGGATATTATACGAGCATTGGTCGCCTACTGGAACCCAGCACACAATGTCTTTCGCTTTTCAGATTTCGAACTCACCCCGACTTTGGAAGAAATAGCCGGGTATGTTGGAAACACTGAAATACCGTTAGGAGACGAATATCCAGTTGCTCCAAGGGTCGTCACTGTACATCGGTTTTTGGACTCGTTAAAGATAGTCAGAACAGTATATAACCCGGATTTGGCAAAAGGCTTTTGCACCCTGAGTTTCATCTACCAAAGATACGGCCACGTGGGAGGTTTTGACAAGCCAAATAATAAGTTGTGTAGCAAAAGTAACTATCGAAAATGGGATGAGCATAGACGAGTTGCCTTCATGATAGCCTTTTTGGTACTTTTAGTGTTTCCAAGGAGAGATGGGAATATTGATATAAAGACAGCCGGGATCGTCAGTACCTTGCTCACCTAAGATAGAAGTACTCTTGTTCCCATGATCGTATCAGATATCTTCCGAGCCCTCACCACCTGCAAAGCTGGAGGAAACTTTTTCGAATGGTGTAATTTATTGTTGCAAATTTGGATGATCGAACACCTGTGTCCCCGTGCCCAATTCCTGAGCTACGGTTCGGCTGAGAAAACATGCATAGAAGAGTTCTACATAAGAATCGAGGGGTCCATCCTACCTGAAGGAATCTTGGCGTGGACATCCTACTTCCGGGCCCTCAGTTCAAGTCAAATACAGTGGACATTGGGTTGGTTACCAGTTGACAAAATCATATATATGCCCGCAGCAAGGTCCCATCTTCTCTTAATGGGGCTCAAGAGCATTCAACCTTATGCGCCCTATCGCGTTTTAAGGC
>MU784180.1:0-48980 GCA_026770625.1 Nicotiana glauca | reverse complement strand
AAAAAAAAAAGACCTCTTGAAGGTATGTTTTGGTGGGGATCTCCTTGGTAAACAACTGGTGGTTTTACTTGGCACTTGGGGCAACATTAAACTGGACATGAAACTTTTAAATTTTACGCTAGAAGAAAGGTTTTCCTCTGGGGAAGGTGGTTTGGGGTGAACCGGGACATTTATCCACCAGTAATTGGTTACTGCAATACACTCCTTTTCTACTTTTGGGTTTTGGTTTGTGGGGTGGGTCGTCCAACACTCAACTGCCTTGCTAGCAAATATTATCTCAATGAACTGTGGTTTGGTTTTATTATTGCTTCCTGGAGCATCCTCCATGCCGTACGAAGTTCAGTTTTCTTTTGTCTCAGCTGTCATGTCTTTGCGCTATAGTTTGCCCAACTTTAACGTGGATTTCAATATGAATGAAGCCTGTTACAATTTATAAGATGCGAGTTCCTTTTACTCCCTCTCTATCAAAGAGAAGAGAAAGGGAAAAAAGCATGTCTTGGTTGTGAGCATCATAAATTTTGGTTTTGCAGATAGTGGACACTCCAAGTCTCTTGGCTGAAGGTTCAGCTGGTGTCAGGAAAAATATATTTAAACAGAAACCTCCAGAAACTGATGCATCAACAAGTGGCTGCTGTTGAAATGACTGTTCTCCTTGATTTCTTCATGCTTTCACATCTTTGGTTTTCGTTTCTTTGTAAAAGAAGATGCTAATTACTTGGAGGTGGCAAACTGTGTTTCTGTCCTTCACGCTAGTAGTTTTTCTGACCGAATAGTCTTCTGTTATCCTCGTCTTTAATTTGACATGTGAAGAAGATGAAGTGAAAAAGTGAAGTTTCCAGAATGACTGAGATAGTGAAGCTCTTTAACTTTTTTAATTTTGTTTTAATCCTTTCTTGAAATATGTTGACGGTATTTTGAAATTGTCATAAGACTCATTTTGCCAAAGCCATGACAACATAGATTGAAAAAAATAGTTGTGTGATTAAAGTGTTATTCTAAATAAGTTTTTGGAAGCCGAAGACTTTTCACCCTCGATTGTGTGACTTTTGTATCCTCAAGTAAATTACTTATTTTGAGGTAGCAATAGCATCCTCGATTGAAACAATAGGTAACTTTTGCCTTGTATTGTTGTAGCACTTGACCCGGTGAATTATTGCGGACTTGTGTAGTTTGCGTGATCAAATTTATTCAGTCAATTTGATTGAAATAATAGATATTCCGGAAAAGAGCCAAATATGTCAGTGAACTATGTGAATTGGGATAGATATTCCGTTAACTATGTTAATTTGCATAGTTCACTGGCATATTTGGCCCTCTTCCGTAGATATTCCGTTAAGCTGTAGTAAACAGCCTCTGCTTGCGACAAAGGGAAATGAATTAATCATATAAGTAGGTAAAATAATCCAAACCAGATAGCGACATAATGAAAACTAATCAAAACAAGAAAAATGTTACGAATTGTAATATTCTATTACAAAGACGCAATGAATGTTACAGTCTCTATAATCTCCTTACTCTTCTTCACAAAAAATATTAGCTATCTTGAGCTTGTCTTTGATTCAAAGGGCTTGAAATATTGATTTTGAATCTTCATCTTGAATTTATATTTGAATTATTCGCCATGAACACTCGGGTGAATATTGCATTTCGATTTTACGCTATGAACAAACGAGCTTCAGCTAGGTCATGCTTGGAATCTTGATTTGTAGCATCTCTTACTTCGAGTGCTTGTAGAAAAATCCTTGAACTATTATTCTTCAGAGTTCTCTATTGTAACTTGCTAATGTTTCTCGTCCGCTTCTAGCCTTATGGAGACCTCTATAAATAGTTGCTTTGAGTAGTAAGATTCTGTTGGGTGATTTGATTAGTCAATTGAATTACCAACCAATCACATGATGACATTGACAAGCTTGTTTTTAGGCCAAAACATGTAACTTGTGTTATGTGTATGTGGCATGTTGTCGTTGGTCTTTTTCTTATTTGACTTAATATACCATATCGCTCGAGTCTCAGTGTAGGGCATGATTCCATTGGCTATTTCGTTTGAACTGGGCCGCATAATTAGACATGTGATATTAGTAGAGGCGGATCCAGGATTTTAAGTTTATGGGTTCCTATTGCAATTTTAAATTAATATACAATAATAGCTGGGTACACAAATAGATATATATAGATATTTAATAAAAAATTTAACAAAAATACAGGGTCTATACAAAAGTTACTGGATTTCCGGGAACCCGTATACTAAACGCTAGATCCGCCCCTGGATATTAGTATGAACTTATCAGAAAATTGAGGAAAAACTATAATTAGTCAATATTTAAGAAAAAATTTCAAAATCTTAGCAGGAGTAAGTAATTAACAAAACTTCATTGAATTAACTACATTCCTAATAGAAACATAATCAATTAATGAACCCCTCAATCCTTCCCATGTTCTATTGCTTATTTTTACTGAAAGTCATAAAAATGTCAAAAGGTAATTAATGTGATAAGTTACTGCATTTAGTTGATTTATAGGAAACAAGATTGCACAACCATTAGACCACACTATTGTTCATTTTATTAAGGTTGTATTGTGGTCTGGGCCTGGGCCAAACGGGTCAGGCCCGTTGGCCTGAGCTTAGGCGGGTCGGGCTTGGCAGTCCCGAGCCAAACGGTCCCGGGCTTCACGGTCCCAATGTGTGGAACCGGGCCACGGCGGTCCTACGCCCACATGGTCCCGGGCTAAATGGGTCGAGCCCCCGGGCCTAATGGGCTTTTTTCGGGCTTTTTTTATATCTAAGACACTTTCTTTTAAACTATATATGTATATACTAATATAAATTGGTTATATATAGCTATATAAATATATATAGCATATATAATATGTATATTATATATATATAAGGGTATATATATATAGTATACATACTATAATAGTATGTATATATATTGCTTTATATATATTATATATACTATATCTATATCTATATGTGTTAGATGTGCGTGTGTATATATATATTTATTGCCTTATATATAGCTTATATATTATATATACTCTATCTATATATATTAGTAAGTATTATACATTATATCATTCAAATTTAGTATACATAGTATGTATAGTATGTGTATATATATATATATATATATATTGCCTTATATAATTTCTTGTAAATATATTATAGAATTGTAAGTTAAATCTTCTAAAGAGTCAAATTTAAACACAAAAAAATTGCAAAGAGATATTCAAGGAGATGTCTTATAATTTTTATTATTATGACATTAACAAAAATGACAATATCTTTCTTATTCCATCCTCCCCCCCTCCCCCAGCGGAATGAGCACAACAATGTGCTAATACCACCATTAAAAGAAAAAAAACTAAAAAAAATGTGCCAAAGTACAAGTTACATCATAATCTACATAGTATCTCTAATAAATTTCATAACTCCTTCAAGGTTTGGAGGAATTTCCGTTGGTGGTGGCGGAAAAGAAGCTTGTTCATCACCGCTTCCGAGCGAAGCAGCATCCTCCGCAAGTTCCGCTATCATTTCTTCTTAAGCTTCGCTATCTCCGGTTGTGATTCTGTAAGTCCAAAATTTCTTCTTTCCGAACGGATCCAATCTCTGAAGAGTACTGATTTTTTCTAGCTCTCCCTCATAGACGCTCTATGATCACCTATTTGAAGTCTCGCTTGACTGAAAGCTCTCTCTGATGCCACTGTTGAAGCTTGAATACATAAAATATCTCGAGTCATCCTTGCAAGAACCGAAAAGTATTTTTCTCTGGCCTTCCACCATTCCAAAAGATCAAATGTGCAGTCTGGATTCTCCTTTTCAAGGCCCTGCGACAAATAAACTTAAAGCTCATTTAGATGTGAAGTATCATCAATATTATCACCTTGAGAACCCCTGAAATCTGTCCAAGAACTGAGTGCTTTTAGGCCCACATTTCTTTTAGATGATTGCGAACTAGACGAAGTAGGAGTTGGAACATGTGGTCTAGCATGATCTAAGGCTTGTTGATAAATATTATAAATTGTTTGAGCATTTATTTTAATTGAGGCTTTTGCATCTGCAAGTGTACCTAATTCCTCATCTAAAAGATCTAAATCCCTATAAATATTTAAATACCAAAAATGAGGACCTCCTAATTTCATGGTAGGATTTAACATGAAAGCAACACCATAAATCGGGGGGATAGGGAAAAATAATTTTTTAAACTTTCCTTTCATTGCAGTTATAGCAAGTTGATAAATTTTTCCACCCTCTGAAAATGAACAAACAAATCACATAGTGCTGCAATATAAACTAAACTTTCGTACATATAATTCCATCTAGTCGGACAAGGTTTAGGAACCTTTCTTTCTTTAAGGTCAAATTCATCACATTTTTTAAAATATTCTTTTAGTCTACTTCTACGGTTTGAATAAAAAAGCCAATTAAGAGCCATTTTAACCTTTTCAATTTTCAAATTTAAAATTTTCATACCATCACCGACGATTAAATGATAAATATGACAAACACATCTAACATGGAAACAATTACTAAATGCAATATTTAGTGTAGTTGTAAGTAAGCCTATACCATTAGTGTTACTAGAAGCATTATCCATAGAAATTGCCATTATTTTATCTGAATGCAAAAATATCTACAAATATCTACAATTGTGTTAGCAATAAACTTACCTGTGTAGCGTGAATTAATTATTCTATAAGCAATAATGCGCTTTTGCATTATCCACTCCTCATCTATCCAATGACTTGTAACAATTAGATAATCACAGTCATTATCACTTCTACCAATATCAGTAGTAATAGCAATGCGACAATCTATATGAGTAAATAAATAGCGCAAATATTGTTTATATTTATAAATATCGCTCTTTACGGTTGCGCGAGGCCATCCTTTATAAGTAAGATTAAAAACTCTTCTAATATAATGCACAAAATGAGGGTTGGAAGGAAAAGTATAGGGTAAGCACATAACAGTACCATTTTTGCCAATTCTTCATAATCTTTATTTGGATCATAATATAAAATACCACCGGTAACAGTGTTAATTTTCGGTTGAACTAGATTTGAACCTGTACTAAGGTTAACCGTACTATCTATACTTGTCCCCTCTTGTGCAACTTTCATTTGTAAAAAACTAGCTTTATCTCTAGGGTGTTTCAATATGTCTCTAGTCAAAGTACTCGTACCTCTACGGTCTCCAGTATATTTATGAGCCATCAAAGACCCACAAGTTTTACACTTAGCCTTGTTTTGTTCTCTTAGTTGAGTAAAAAAATTCCAAACAAGAGATGTTTTGGGTCGTTTAGAAGGTTGTCTATTAAAGGTAGGGGTTACTACAGGAGGGTCAGGGCGGGCATCAGTTGGGTTATTAACAGGACTAGTAGGTGTATCATCTAAATCCGATTGCGTTTCATCTAAATCATCATTTTCAAAGATAGTTTGATTATGATAAAGAGCATTCATAACTTCTTCATTTAATTGTTGACTTGGTGCAACATCATGGCAAAATTGACTATCGGAAAAATGAAAGTAAGGGTTATCACTATCAAGAATAATAGGTGGAGGAGGACGGATAACAGGTCTGGATCGGGGAGCCGGGGGAGGCGTAGTAGCTTGGCGACTAGATTCACCAATTTTAGATTTTTCCTTACCACCAAATATTTTTTTCAAAAAAAAAGGCCATATTAATTATAATTATACAAACTAAAACAAATAAAACTATAATATTAAAACTTCAGAGTTGGAACGAGTTTACTGAATTGACGAACAACTTCTAGAAAATTGAATATCGTTAAAGACTTGAATACTTCAATTCACCAACTTTACAATTTTTCACGAAAATGCAATAATAAAGTAAGCAATTATAGAAGAAAATTAGAGAGAGATTGATGAATTTATGAGTAAAAATAAAAGAATTGGGGGGGGGGGGGAATTTATAGTTGAGAATTGGAAAAAAGTGTAATTATAAAAAGTTTGGAATTAAAGCAAAGTTTGGGGGCCAAGTGGCTATTTTTTAAAGTGCCAAACGGATAAATTTTGAAGGCAAACTGGGGTGTCACAAGCCATGAGCTACTACAGAATCTGCTATGAGTCTACAAAGTATGGAGTCCGGTAGTATAGTCTGAAGAAAACATAAATGATAAAGGATATGGGAGACACGGGGCTGCAGACGTCAACAGCTACCTCGTAACTCCAAGTCACTGCCAGGTCTGGAAGGATCGGCGCTCAGGAGCGGACTCTACTATGCCTGAATCTGCACACACGGTGCAGGGAGTAATGTGAAAACTCCGACCCAGTGAGTAATAATTATAAATAACAGCTGAAAGCATGAAAACGCATGAAGGCACAAAGCAATTCTATATCAGGCACTAAATCACTTAAAGCAGTAAAACCGTGAAGAATCAGATGAAAATCTCTTTTAAAAACAGGTAAATCAGGTAAAAGAGCAGGTAAATACTATGAAGGAATCTGCCCCCCCCCCCTCGGGCTCAATATCAATCGCTCAGAATAGTATCAGCCCCTCGGGCTTAATTTCAGTCACTCAGCATATTATCAGCCCCTCGGGCTCACTCTCAGATCATATGGGTACCCGTGCTCACTGTGGGTGTGCAGACTCCGGAGGGGCCCCATACGGCCCAAGCGCTATATCAAGCCACCTCGTGGCATCATCACTCGGCACTCGCCTCACATCACTCATGCCACCTCGTGGCATATAAAGCATCTCATATCACTCGGCATATCTTCACATATGGCCCTCGGCCTCACTCAGTCCAGAAATCATCACAAGCCCTTGGGCATCAGTAAAACAGTACTCTTCAGCCCAACAACATCGGAAATATCATTTAAATCTCAAATTCAATTAAAAGTGGCTGAGTTTTGTAAAACAGGATTAATCAATAGGACTTAGTTCAAGTAATATATCAAAATAGTGAGGAAACAATGATAAAAGTCCACGAAGGATCAAGTAGTTGACGTGAAGCCCGAAATATGGCAATAAGCCCAAATCATGTTGATAACAAACATATCTCACTCAAACACGCGGTAAAAATACCAAATGGGACGGACTAAGTCACAATCCCCAATAGTAAATAACCTGCGCTCGCCATTAAGCGCGTATTTCACCTCAATACAGCACTACGTTGTGCAATCTGGGGTTTCAAATCCTCAGGACATCATTTACTATCATTACTCACCTCAAGCCGTCCAAATCTCTAGCTCGCTATGCCCTTGCCTCTCGAATCGTCCTCCTCGCTCGTTGAAGCTGACCAAAACCACAACGAACACGTCACAATAGGCTAAGGGAACATAACCCAATTGAAAAGAATAGAAGAACATCAAAAATTCCCGAAATTTGAAAAATCCGAGCCCCGGTTCCACTTCTCAAAACTCATAAATTTTCACATTAACGGATTCCTTATCTCGCCATGAGTTCATACATATCAAAAATCACAAGAATCGGAGTTCAATTGAACCCTCAAATCCCTAATCTTAGCTCTCTTAAGTTCAAGCCCTAACCTCCATTTTTAGTCTATGATTTCTTAGATTTCTAGCCTTAATTCATGTGCTAATACCATCGGATTGTGTTTTAAGTCCAAGAATCCTTACCTTAACGAAGCTCCTTGAAATCCCTCTTAAAAATCGCCCTCAATTCTCCAAGTCCGAAGTTAGAAATGAGAAACTCTCAAAAATTTGCGAAGAAGACCAATTAAATATTCTGCCCAGTCATTGCCGCATCTGCGGTCATATTGTCGCTTCTGTGACTTCCGCTTTTGCGGTCAATATCCGCTTTTGAGGAAATTCACTTATGTCCATGATCTGCTTTTGCAGTCCTATTTCCGCTTATGCGGCTCCGCTTCTACGGTCAAATGTCCGCTCCTGCGGAGATCGCCAAGGCCCCATATACCGCTTCTGCGGTCCCAAAGTCGTATTTGTGACTCTGCATATGTGGTCCCCACTCCGCATCTGCGGTCTTGCCAAGCCCACACGAAAACCGCTCCAGCGACCTATCTTCCTCACCTGCGAGACCGCTTCTGCGGTTCCTTTTCCGCAGAAGCGGAAATACCATAAGCAGCAGGCCTGCAATTTGCACAAGTCCAAAACTCATCCCGATAGCCATATGAAATCACCTTGAGGCCCCCGGGACCTCAACCAAAAGTGCCAACCCATCCTAAAACATCACCCAAACTCGTTCCAATTATCAAAACACATCAAACAATACTGAAACCATCAAATTACATCGGATTCAAGCCTAAGTTCTTCTAAAACTTCCGCAACACGCATTTGATCAAAAACCTAACCAAAACACCTCTGAATGGCCTAAAATTTTGCACACACATCCCAAATCACCTATCGAAGCTACTGTAACTCTCGGAATTCCATTCCGACACTCGGATCAAAATCTCACCTATCAACCAGAATTCGTCACAATACTAACTTTGCCAATTCAAGCCTAATTCTATACCGGGCCTCCAAAATCACTTCCGATCACGCTCCTAGGTCACAAATCATCCCCCGAAGCTAACCAAATCACCGAAAATCACATCCGAGCCCTCTAACTCATAAGTCAATATCTGGTAACTTTTCCAAACCAAACCTTCCTTAAAGAGACTAAGTGTCTCACTTTCTACCAAAACCTCTCCGAACCAACCCGATCACATACGATACGGATAATGAAGTATAAAAAAGCTAAAAATAGGGGAAATGAAGCGGTAACTCATGAGACGACGGGTCAGGTCATCACATTACTATTGTAATACATTGTATATAAATGCTATATTATATTATATACCATCAACCATGGAAAAAAACCTCCAATAAACATCAATCAGCAACCCCTCATATCCAACAGTGTATTACACACTCTTTTGACTTAGCGGATGATAGTATTGCAACCAATCAAGATGAAGACATATTTATTCCTATCACTGCTGAAGATAAATATCATTTATATATGCCTTGGCAATACTCCGTAATCATTAAGATTTTTGGTCAAAAAATAACTCACCAAATTTTGCATGCTAAACTGGTTGGACTATGGAAGCCAACTGAGGATCTTCTTTTAATAGATTTGGGCTTAGATTTCTTCGTGATCAAATTTCAAAAGGAGGAAAATATGCTTAAAGCATTGCATGAGGGTCCCTAGTTTATTTTGAATCATTTCTTGTCTGTTCAAAAATAGGAGCCTAAATTCCATGCATCCTCTACACAACTTACATACTCAGCTATATGGGTTCGTCTACCAGAACTTCCAATAAAATTTTACGATGAGCAAATTCTAAGAAAGGTGGGTCCTAAACTAGGTCAATTACTGAAGGTTGATGCATCTACCTCCTCTACTGCTAGGGGAAAGTATGTTCGAATATGCATTGAAGTGGCCCTTGAGAAACCTCTTAAAACTCATTTACTCATTGGACATCATTACCAGATGCTACTTTATGAGGGACTCAATTTGCTGTGTATAAAGTGTGGGAGATTTGGACATGCCATAATAAATTGCTAATACACACCACCCATACCTCTACACTCCAATACTATTTCAAACACTAGCTAGTTCCACCACTAACCCATCAACTCCAGAAATAGTCCAAGAGTCTGCATGGAAAATCGTTGATTTTCCAAAGAAGCAACTACCACGATACAACCCTAATCGCCATCAAACCAATAATAGGGAGGCAGTGGAGATAATCAAGATAGGGCAACATCCAGGTAAGTCACCTTCTACTTTAGGCCTGGCCAATCTTCTATTGTTATTGGGCCTACTGAGGCACATAAACTCTCTAATACTAACCCAAATAATAAGCTCCTTGGTAATAAATTTGATAAATTGGCTGATTTGCAAGAATCTAATGAATCCAATATGGATTTGGACACTTCCACACTAATAGGTCCAATAAAGAATTCTACAATAGCCAAGCCTAAAAATGATTCACTAGGGGACAATTCTACTACAATCTGGCTGGCCCTTTCCACCAATCACATAAACCCTACTTCTAATCATAACTCATTAACACCTACTACTACGCTAATAGACATAACCTCTCAGGCCATGCCTAACTCTTCAAACACGCTACCTAAGAAACTCCACATAGAGCAACAACCCATTAATACTTCTAACCAATACCAAATCGACAACTCTACTTCTTCACATGACCATTTAACTACACATGCACTGCACGTTGATAGTAGCAAAGAAAATTTGCATGCTACAGTATCCTACGTCCACCATCAACCTAGCCAACCTAAATTCCCATACAAACAAAATGATTATCTTCCATGTGAATCCCAATAGGAGATTGCCTCTACTTTACAACATATTCGTTCAAATTCAGAAAAGCCTACACAATCTTCTAACATATAAACTTTACCTTATACTCCAATAGATAGTAACCATGCAATGACCATCCTTTCCACCAAATTCAACCAACACTTGTTTGAGAGATCTGGACAACAGTCGTTTCTTTCATCTTCCAAGATTGATCATGCAAGGCCCTCAACTACCACCCATAACAACTTAGTTAGTGTACATATCCCAGCAAACCACGATGGACCTTCCACTCCAGTCGTGGTTAGAGATGGGTTTACTGGGCCATACATTAATCTAGAGATGGGTTTACAGGTCCATGCATTAATCTTCATAATGGAGATCAACAACCAAGAAGTTGTTCTCCTACTTCAAAATCTAACGCACTTAGCAGAAATAGTAACAGAGGGGATGAGATTAGGGATGGAAGCATATGCTCAGAACCAATGGTACAATACTCAAACTCCCTTCCTAATGGAAAACTAAGCATCAACATTCAATCCACAGTAGTGGACATACCTACTGCCTTATCCAATTCCAAGGCTCAACTCCACAATAACCCTCCTGCCTTTCTATCCTCCACATCACATGGGGCAAATCTATGCACCATGGTGTTAGAACCTAAACTCCTTCAACCCATTATCTCCATACTCCACTCCCAACAGTCCCATAGAGACACTGATACTGATGGAAAGCCAACCACATACTCCACCTTCATCGCCCAATGTACTAGATGTAGAAACAAGGTAAGAATTAGCTCAAATCTTAATGGAGCTAAGGAAGACAAAGTCGGATTTCCTATGGTTAAAGGGAATTCATCTTTACAACCTAAAAAAAGAGTACGAAAAAAAGTTCATTCTGAAGTGTCCTCCAGACATGACCACGTGCAGTCTAAATTTTCAAGTAACAAACAATCAAGCAGCAGGGAAATACTCAATGGTGTTCATTCCCACACTTCTTCCTCCTCCTCCAGTATTGGATACTCAGGGTCAGACGACAACCTATATTATCACCCTCTAGTTCCCACTTCTATGGCCACCATTCCTCAAATTAGTATCATGAATTTTATAGTCTAGAATTGTAGGGGTTCCAATAACCGGAGTTTAGATGCCATTTTAGGTTCCTATTTGATAATCATAGGACAAACTTAGTAATCCTTTTGGAAACTTACATACATGATCATGAGAGGCTTCTTAAGGATTTTGGTTTCTCGCACATGTCCCAGGTTCCAGCTAATGGGCTAATTGGAGGGTTAGTTGTCTTTTGGCATGAAGCTCTCATCACTGTGGAGGAATTGACTATGTCTGAACAGGAGATCCACTGCCTCGTTCAGGTACGTTACAATGCTCCTAAATGGATTCTTTCTTCTATATGCTTGTAACTCTTACCATTTACGTACACAGCTTTGGGAAAATTTAGTGATATTATATGATAAATATAACATTTCTTGGCTTATAGGAGGTGATTTTAATAATATATTATATGCAAGAGAAAATTTTGGTGGACTGCCTATTAGTACCAATAGGGCATTTAGATTTATAAATTGTGTTAACTATTGTCAACTAATAGATCTAGGATACAAAGGTAGTCGTTTTACATGAACTAATAAGCGTAAAAATGGACACACTATCCTTGAGATACTTGATCGTTTCATGTCCAACTGTGATTGGATAAACATAAATCCTAAAGCTAGGGTACAACATTTACCTAGAACTTATTCTGACCATTGCCCCCTCTTAATAATATTAGAACCCTTAATATACATCACTAGGAAAATTTTTCGATTTGAAACTATGTAGGTGTCACACCCACAATTTTCAGATATAGTACAACAAGCCTGGGCTAATAATGAGCCTCTTTTAGAAACAACAAACCATTTTCAGGAAATAGTCACAAATTGGAATCACTTAACTTTTGGGAACATTTTTCGTCGTAAAAGGAAACTACTAGCTAGGTTAGCAGGGATACAACAATCAATACATTATCCTACTAGTTTGTTCCTTCAGAAAATGGAAACTCAGCTTACTTCTGAATATAGTAGTATACTTACAAGTGAGGAGGAATTTTGGAAATTAAAGTCAAGATTAATGTGGTTGAATAATGGTGATGCTAATACGAAATTTTTCCACATGTCTATTTTAAATAGACGTAAGAGAAATGGAATAATTTTTTTACAATACTCAGTTGGTAACTGGTGTGTTGACCAGAAAGAGATTCATGATATAACCCTTAAGCACTTTTCTAACCTTTTTACTACAGAACGGGAAAATTTAATTCGTATTATACATGAATCCTATAATTATAACCTTAATTCACTAGATTTAAATTTCTTAGAAAAACCATTACACGATGCTGAGATTACTCAAGTTATCCAAAGCTTTAGTCCTTATAAGGCATCAGGTCCGGATTGTTTTTATCCTTTCTTCTATCAAAGATTTTTGGCTCAGGTAGGACCTAAGGTGAAATATTTTTGCAAAAACACTTTTAATACATGTCTTATACCTCCTTTATTAAATCGGACCTATATTTGTCTTATTCCTAAGGTAAAGCATGCTCACACACTTCAACAATATAGACCCATAAGTCTTTGCAATACCACTTAGAAAATTATTACAAAGATTATTGTCAATAAACTTAAGCCTATTATTTCTAAAATAATAGGTCCCACACAGACCGGTTTTCAACAAGGAAAACGAGCTTCGGAAAATGCTATAATAGTTCAAGAAGCCCTACGCTATTTTACAAAAATGAAAGGAAAGACTGCCTATATGCTTTTGAAATTAGACCTAGAAAAGGCATTTGATCATTTAGAATGGTCTTTTATTAGAAAAACACTTGTTTTCTTTGGTATACCTACAAAAATGATCAGGTTAATCATGTCATGTGTTACTACGACTTCAACTTCTATACTTATTAATGGCTCATCTACACCTTACTTCACTCCTTCAAGAGGAATTCGTCAGGAAGATCCTTTGTCACCATACTTATTTATTATGTGCACGGAGATGTTTTCAAAATGCATAAACCTATTGGTTGATTATTTACAATGGAAACCAACAAGTATTGCAAAGAAGGGATCAAAACTCTCATACTTATTCTTTACAGATGATATCATTCTATTCTCAAAAGTAATCAATAAGAGTTGTAATGCGATAATTGATGTCTTAAATCTTTTTGCAAGTTGTTCAGGACAAATAATTAATTTTGAAAAATCAAAACTATTCTTTTCTATGAATTGCTCCACTAATAATAAGAATATGGCTATGGCTTGCTTTCAACTCAAATAAGGTCTTAGCTTTGGTAAGTATTTGGGTTTCCCAATATTACAGGAAAGACAAAAAAAGAGCGACTTTCAGTTCTTACTTGATAATTTTAAATCTAGACTAGCAGGTTGGAAAACTAATTTCTTAACAATTGCTGGAAGAGTTACTCTTATCAAATCTACCCTTAGTAATCTTCCAAATCATGTCATACAATACATCCAAATTCCGTCAAACATACTTGCAAAAATGGATCAATATCAACGTAATTTTTTGTGGGGAATAACTGCCAACAAAAAGAAAATGCATCTTCTAAAATGGAAGAAAATAACAACTCCACAAGAAATAGGAGGTCTGGGAATCCAAAATTTAAGACAAAATAATACTGCTTTGATAGCAAGTCTAGAATGGAGAGTATGTCATTCTTCTCAACAATTTTGGGCTAAACTCTTAATTAATAAATTTGTTCATCGAACTCCTTCTTCGTATTTCTCCACAATTTGGCGTAGTATATTACAAGGTTGGATAAGTTGCCAAATTGGTTTAAAATGGAATAGTGGAACTGGTAAAAATATAAATTTTTGGCACGACTCCTGGATTAAAAATGGATTGACTCTTCGTTCATTAATTAATGGTCCATTACCTTACTTGCATCAACAGATGAATATTCACATAATTTACAATGAGGGTTGAAAATGGGATCTTTTACCTTTTGATCTAGCTAAGGATATCCAAAACCTTATCATAACTCAATACATTTCTAGGTATAGTATTACAAATGATAGCATGGGCTTTAACTCCTAATGAAAAATTCACGATCAATTCTATGTAAGGCCCTAGAAAATACTTCTAAAAATATACATAAAACAGTACTAACATTCTGTTGGATATGGAAGCTACAATACATCCAAAGATTAAATAATTCATTTGGCTTCTTAATCATCATAGATTGCCTACATTTTAATTTCTTCATCTTAAAATTATTTCGAATTCTGCAAGTCAATATTGTCACAAGGAATAAGAATCAGCAACTCACATTTTCCTAAAGTATAAAAATGCTACAGCATATTGGCATGAATTAGGAATGGGGATATGTCAACACACTTACTAACTTGAATATGCCACATGAATGGCTTACTAAATTAATTAAATATATAGATACTCCCTCCGATTCACAATAAGTGTCCAATTTACTTTTTCATTTTGGTTCAAAATAAGTGTCTAATTATGTAATCAAGAACGAATTCAATTTATTTTTACAAAATAACCCCTATGTACATATCCCTAAAAAGTTTTCTTACTCCTCACATTAAATATTTAATTAGGGGTAGTTTAGTCATAATAGGTATTTTGTATAGAATTTAGTATTTTCTTAATGGGCGTGCTAAAAGCAAATTGGAAACTTATTGTGAACCGGAGGGAGTAATAAATTTTCTCATAACATTAATTCACACACTTATGTGCCTTTAAGTCTTTAGAATATATGGACCACTAGAAATAAAAATATTATGAACACTTGCATAAGCACGCTAGTGTCAACTTTACTACTCAGCAAGCTACTGAATTTTGCTATCTTACTTCTTCCAATCATAAAATACAAAGGCATGTAAGAACTCATTTAAAACGGATACCTCCCAAGTCTAATATTTACAAACTAAACACGGAGTATTCTAATTCATTATCTCTGAATAAGAATGGCATTAGTGGAGTAATTCACAATCATAATGGAGACTGGATTCTAGGGTTTTGGGGCAACATTCCATCACAATCTATTATTACAAGTGAGATGTATGCATTATTACATGGACTTACTTTGGTTAAGCTTCATAATCTAATACCAATTCAAGTGAAAATTGATGCCAAAGAGGTAATTACAATACTATGTAATGATAATTTAACGTTTGCTAATCTATCACGTGATTGCAGGCACCTACTAGGGATGCTCCATGATCCGCAACTTATACATGCATACAGAGAACAAAATAGATTAGCAGACAAATTAGCAACTTTGAGAAGTCTTTTGGAAGGAACTAATGATGTAAAAGTCTTGCATAACCCACCACCTTTTGTTGAGAAAATTTTGGAAGATGACAAGTTAGGACTGCCAAGGTTTCATTTGATTCAACAGAATGTAGACAACAGTCAAGAGCAAACAACTACATTACATGGAAGGAACCCCTATAGTCTTACTTCAAGCAGTGTTGGAGCGTTACGTAGGGATAACTCTAATCCCAGTATTTGTAATATAATATCTTATATTACTCCCAACTTACTAGGCTTTATGCCTAGTGCTACAACAAGAAATGTGATTTGTAATATGGTGTAATATTTGCACCAGTTACTCTGCACGCATGTTTAGTTATATATAATACTTATCTTTAGTACCAAAAACAACCGTGGAAAATATAATCATAATGGAAGACTGAATATTCAAAATATCTTCTCATACTTGTGGCTTACATTTGTCCATTTCAGTTGCTACTGCAAATACTAAGACAAAAAAATGAAGACGGCAAAAAATAAATGAATATCAAATTCATCTATTAGCAAAACAATAAACAAAACTGTTGGTTCCTTGGTTATTATTCTGTATTTATAAATAATAAATCTAAAAAATAAAACGTTTGCGTATAAACATAAATATAAATAAGACAGTAATTAATTAGAGCCCACAGAATTCACAGTATTTTCTTAAGTAATTTAATCCCCTCCTAGTACCCAAGGTTATGGATTATTTCCTCCCAGGATAGAACGAATTACACACTGGTGTAGCGGTACTTCAAACCCCAGTATTTCAGCGAACACAAAGTTCGGCTGCAAATCACACTTACAGATGCTTTATTTGTAGTTAAAAACAATGCAGAATAAGGGAGGAGCACCCAGAAGTCGAATGGAAATTCTGAGAGGAAGGAATGCAATGTATAGCCGATGTTGAGTTTTCTGTGAAGAGAATATCAATAGCTCTTAATTTTCGGTGTGTCTTCTCCAAATGCTCATGCTCATATTTATAGCAGTAGTTGAGAGACCCGTCACTCTCCATGGTGGAGCTTGCACTTGCAACTTGGTGGGAGGAGCACTTGGCCATGGTGGGAGGTGCACTAGGCACCTGTTGTTGCAACACAATACACGGATTGGAAAATATCTGTTACTAATACGGATAATATTATGTTAATATTTACTATTAACAAATAAATTTGGTCCAAAAAATTAATCGAAGCCGAAGCCGAGCCGAGCCGAGCCGAGCGAGCGACAACGACGACGGCGCGAGGCTTGACTTCCTCCTAACTCTTTAAGAGCAACATGAAGTGCATTTGTATATAAACTCACCAAAATTCTTATCATCTACCAATGAGGGACAAAGTCACATTAAAAGGAGAGGGAAACTTAAAATTTTACTCAAAAAGTTCGTTTTCCCTCCATTCCCACTCACCCTCTTTTTAATATCTTTTCATATTAAAAAGAAAACTCAACAATCCCCCACATGAATGGGGAATGGCTATATCACGGAAGTATGCACGAAAAACTTGTGTGATTTGCAATCAAGTATTAATTGCATCTGAATAAGTAGGTTTCCCTTTGAACTTTCCGTAGTGAACTTATGTCGGATATACTCAGTCGATCGGTAGATTTGATAGCTTTGAACCGTCGAACTTTAGTGTATACATAGACAACTATAAGTCACATAATCAACCCTTAACCGTCTTTGGTTCTCATTGTTGTATTTGTTTCAGCCATGAACACCGTCTGATTTCATAAGTGCGTAGAGAATTGGCCTTACAGAATTCTCCTTGAAGCGGTTAACACTTCATACTTACATAGGTGATTCCTAAACGTGTTATCCCGTAGATACACTATTTGATATACCCCGTATCAAATTTAGAAATCATTAAAAAGCCTTAATATTTTATCCTTGGTACTGAACATTGTCTCATCACGAGAATGGACCAAAATATTTTGTGACAATGTTGAACCGTCATTAATGACTTTGTTTGATCTCCTTGAACCTAGATCTTGGGATCTTCAGTCTTCTAGGTAGAGTAACCGCCACAATAACTTGTTCTCGGCCATAGTCTCATTCCCCTCGATGATTTCTCAACTACCTCTCTAGTTAGGCCTTTTGTAAGTAGATCCGACACATTATCACTTGACTTTACATAGTCAATCGTGATAATTCCTCTAGAGAGTAATTGCCTAATGGTTTTATGTCTTCGTCGTATATGACGATATTTATCGTTATACATAACGCTCCTAGCCCTTCCAATTACCGCTTGGCAATCGCAATGTATGCATATTGGTGCCAACGGTTTGGGCCAAAATGGAATGTCTTCCAAGAAATTTCGGAGCCATTCAACTTCTTCACTGGCTTTATCTAAGGCTATGAACTCAGCCTCCATTGTAGAGCGGGCAATACATGTTTGTTTGGACGACTTCCAAGATACCGCTTCTCCACCAATAGTGAATACATATCCACTTGTGGACTTCGAATCAGTTGAACCGGTGATCCAATTTGCATCACAATATCCTTTAATCACCGCAGGATATTTACTATAGTGCAAATCAAATTTGGGTATGTTCTAAATATCCCAAAACTCGTTTTATGGCCATCCAATGAGATTGACCTGGATTGCTCGTGTATCGACTCAGTTTACTTATAGCACAAGCTATATCTGGTCGTGTACAATTCATGATGTACATTAAGCATCCCAACACACGAGCATAATCCAATTGTGATATGCTTTGGCCTTTGTTCTTTGTGAATACAAGATTCACGTCAATTGGAGTCTTTGCAACTTTAAAGACTAAGTGCTTGAATTTTTCAAGTACTGCCTCAATATAAAGAGATTGTGACAATGCCAAACCTTGAGGAGTATTTTGGATCTTAATCCCCAGAATTAAATCCACAACTTCTAAGTCCTTCATATCAAACTTGCTAGTTAGCATACGCTTAGTCACATTTATGTTGGCAATGTCATTACTGATTATCAACATATCATCCACATATAGGCAAACAATGACTATGTGATTTGGAACATTTTTAATGTACACACATTTATCACATTCATTTATCTTAAAACCATTTGACAACATTGTTTGGTCAAATTTCGCATGTCATTGTTTGGGCGCTTGTTTTAGTCCGTAGATGGACTTGACAAGTCTACATACCTTCTTTTCTTTACCTGGAACCACAAACCCTTCAGGTTGTTCCATGTAGATTTCTTCCTCTAAATCTCCATTTAAGAAGGTTGTCTTTACGTCCATTTGATGAATTTCAAGACCATAAACTACAGCTAAAGCTACTAGCATTCGTATGGACGTAATTCTCGTCACTGGAGAGTATGTATCAAAGTAGTCAAGACCTTCTCATTGTCTATACCCTTTGACAACAAGTCTTGCCTTAAATTTATCAACAGTGCCATCATCTTTCATTTTTCTTTTTAAAATCCATTTACAACCCAAAAGTTTATTTCCAGGAGGAAGATCAACCAAGTCCCATGTATGGTTGTTCAATATGGATTCTATTTCACTATTGACTGTCTCTTTCCAGAATAATGATTCCGAAGAAGACATAGCTTCTTTAAATGTTCGAGGCTCATATTTTCAATAAGAAAGTCACAAAATCTGATCCAACGAAGTAGACGTTCTTTGACGCTTACTACGTCTTGGATTCTCCTGATTAAATGTACTTTCTTTTGTTTCTTCCCGAGGTCGTTTAGATCCTTCACCAATCGACTCGCATTCCTTTTTATACGGATATATATTTTCAAAAAACTCAGCATTATCTGATTCTATAATCGTATTATTATGAATGTCGGGATTCTGATTTATGAACCGAAAATCGATATGCTTTACTATTGGTCTCATATCCTATGAAAACACAATCAACTATTTTCGGTCCTATTTTTACCTTTTTGGGTTTAGGAACTTGCACTTTTGCCAAACACCCCCACACTTTCAAATAATTCAAGTTGGGCTTCCTTCCTTTCTATTTTTCATATGGAATGGATTGTGTTTTTCTATGGGGTACTCGATTTAGTATTCGGCTAGCCGTTAGAATGGCTTCCCCCCACAAGTTCTGTGACAATCCATAACTTATTAATAATGCGTTCATCATCTCCTTTAATGAACGATTCTTTCTTTCTGCAATCCCATTGGATTGGGGCATGTAAGGGGCCGTTGTTTGATGAATAATTCTATATTCTAAACATATTTGTTCAAAAGAAGATTCATATTCACCACCCCTATCACTTCTTATCATTTTGATTTTCTTGTTAAGTTGCGTTTCAACTTTATTTTTGTATTGCTTGAATTCGTATATTGCTTCATCTTTACTATTAAGTAAGTAAACATAGCAATATCGAGTACTGTCGTCAATAAAAGTTATGAAATACTTCTTTTCACCGCAAGATGGTATTGACTTCATGTCACAAATATCTGTGTGAATTAAGTATAAAGAATTTGAATTCCTTTCAACCGACTTATAAGGATGTTTAACATACTTAGATTTCACACATATTTGATATTTTGATTTTTCGCATTCAAACTTAGGCAATACTTCTAAGTTAATCATTTTTCGCAAGGTTTTATAATTGACATGACCCAAACGTTCATGCCATAAATTATTTGACTCAAGTAAATAAGACGAAGCTGAAATTTTATTATTATTTTCAATAATCATTGCATTCATCTTGAAAAAGCCCTCGGTAAGGTAACCTTTTCCTAAAAATATATCATTCTTACTTATTACAACCTTGTCGGATACAAAAATGCACTTAAAACGGTGCTTAACAAGAAGTTCGACAAAGACTAATTTTTTCCTAATCTCGGAAACATGAAGAACATTGTTTAAAGCATGACCTTGCCAGAAGTCATCTTGAGAAATATCTTCCCATATCCTTTAATTTTTGCTGTAGCAGCATTTCCCATAGAAAGCGTCTCTTTGGGTCCAGCAGAAGCATATGTAGAAAATGCTTCTCTCACGGCACAAACATGGCGAGTGGCTCCAGAATCAATCCACCACTCCTTCAGATTTCCCACCAAGTTGCATTCAGAAAGCATGGCACACAAGTCATCAATATCATCATGTTTTTCTACCATGTTTCCTTGGCCTCTTTTCTTGTCTTTCTTCCGAGCACGACACTCCGTATATTTGTGTCCGGATTTTCCACAGTTGTAGCAGTTTCCACTGAACCGCTTCTTGCTTGGGTTGTATTTCGGACCAGAAGCCTTCTTCCTCTTTTTGTTATCTTCAACAATATTTGCTCCCATTATTGTTGAATTTCCACGCCTCTCCTCTCATCAGCTTTATTGTCCTCTTTGATTCTCAATCGAACAATGAGATCTTCAAGGAACATCTCTTTTCTTTTGTGCTTCAAATAATTTTTGAAGTCCTTCCACAATGGAGGCAACTTCTCAATTATCGCTGCTACTTGGAATGCTTCATTGATGACAAGACCTTCAATGAAAATTCTGTTAGTAAAAATACTAAAAATTTTACTTTCAACATAAATATTTATTTGAAATATACCTTCAGCAAGTAGATCATGAATAATCACTTGCAATTCCTGGACTTGGATAATAACAGACTTGCTATCTACCATTTTGTAGTCCAAAAATTTTGCGGCGACGAATTTCTTCATCCGGGCATCTTTAGTTTTGTATTTCTTTTCAAGCGCATTCCACAATTCTCTTGATGTCTCCACGCCACTGTATACATTATACAGATTATCATCCAGTCCGCTAAGAATATAATTCTTGCACAGAAAGTCAGAATGCTTCCACGCCTCAATCACAAGAAAACTTTCATTCTCTGGAGTTTCATCGGGCAGATCAGGAACATCTTCCTTGATGAACTTCTGTAGACATAATGTTTTCAAGTAGAAGAACATCTTCTAGTGCCAACGCTTGAAATC
Source organism: Nicotiana glauca (assembly GCA_026770625.1). Classification (NCBI taxonomy): domain Eukaryota; kingdom Viridiplantae; phylum Streptophyta; class Magnoliopsida; order Solanales; family Solanaceae; genus Nicotiana; species Nicotiana glauca. The sequence continues at coordinate 27,510 of MU784180.1, read as the reverse complement.
AATCCCGAAAATTTTTTTGGGTTTTCTGCCAGTGCCAACGCCGGTGTTCGGCTTGTCGATGCATTGGCAGTCATCGTCGAAACATGGTTTGTCGATGCATTGACAGTCACCATCGGAACAGCTTGGTTTCTGCTTTCATTTGCCATTTTTTCTGAAAAAATGACACAAACAAACGTTTAATAAACATTTAAAACTGGAGTTAAAAAATCACGTAGATTTTAATCTCCAACAAAACGCCACGAAGGCTTTACTCTCCAAAATAGGAGTACAAAAAACAACAAAGGTTTTAGTTTCTAGAATAATAAGGATAACACAAATACAGAAATAAAAATTATTAAATTCCTTAAGCTTGTTGGTTCCTTGGTTATTATTATGTATTTGTAAATAATAAATCTGGAAAATAAAACGTTAACGTATAAACATAAATATAAATGAGACAGTAATTAATTAGAGCCCACAGAATTCACAATGTTTCCTTAAGTAATTTAATCCCCTCCTAGTACCCAAGGTTATGGATTATTTCCTCCCAAGATAGAACGAATTACACACTGGTGTAGTGGTACTTCAAACCCCAGTGTTACAGCGAACACAAAGTTCGGCAGCAAATCACATTTACGGATGCTTTGTTTGTAGTTAAAAATAATACAGAATAAGGGAGGAGAACTCAAAAGTCGAATGGAAATTCTGAGAGGTAGGAATGCAATGTACGTTGAGTTTTGTGTGAAGAGAATATCAATAGCTCTTAATTTTTGGTGTGTCTTCTCCAACTGCTCCTGCTCATATTTATAGCAGTAGTTATGAGACCCATCACCCTCCATGGTGGAGCTTGCACGTGCAACTTGGTGCGAGGAGCACTTGGCCATGGTGGGAGGTGCACTAGGCGGCTGTTGTTGCAACACAATACACGGATTGGAAAACATCCGTTACTAATACGAAAATATTACGTTAATATTTACTATTAACAAATAAATTTGGTCCATAAAATTAATCGAAGCCGAGCCGAGCCGATTCGAGCGAGCGAGCGAGCGAGCGAGCGACGGCGGCGCGAGGCTTGCCTTCCTCCTAACTCTTTAAGAGCTACATGAAGTGCATTTGTATATAAACCCACCAAAATTCTTATCCTCTACCAATGAGGGGCAAAGTCTCATTAAAAGGAGACGAAAACTTAAAATTTTCCTCAAAAATTTCATTTTCCCTCAATTTCCCATTCACCCTCTTTTTAATATATTTCCATATTAAAAAGAAAACTCAACAAAATCTACGTTTGGTCTGCACATAATCTTACTTCTACTCTTTATTAGTGCCCTTTCTCTTCATCTTCATTTATGATGCAATTGCGAAAATTACTAACTAGTTCTCACGACCACCAACATTTCCTTCAATCAAACTGTAAGAATATTGGTGTTTGGGTTTGGTATGTTTCGATGGTAAGTAATTTTGGTTTCAAATAGCGAAAAAAATTGTGCGGATTAGCGTTTGGGTTCGCAAACGAATTGAATTTGAGAGTGGAGAGATTTTGAGAGATCCTATTTCAAAGATACAGGCAAAAGAGGCGATAAACTTCGAGGGGAAATGGATAGTTTCAACATATTATATATGATTAGAATATATTTAGAATACATTTTGAGTGAAAATGAAGAAAATAAGAGGAGAGAGACGATAAATTTTAGGATAAAACATAAGAGGAGAGAGAATGTATCAGATTCCATGATTTGTGCCTCCTTATTGTGTGCATAATTTATACAATACTAGATGGGGATGCCCGTGTTTCAGCACGTGCCCAACACTACGATGATTAAATTTTTAGTTGGTTATTACACTACCGCTGTTCATCAGTGATATCAAATTGAGTTCATATCAAAATTCTTGAAACAAAAAGCTTTGGACAGCAAATGCCACTGTGCAAACGAAATCTGGCACTCCCAACGATTCATGCGTGAACTCATGATCTAGCACCTAACAACATAACCTTCACACTGATGTAATGGAAGTTAACAAAAAAATGATTTTTTACATGTGAAGAAAAACACCATAAGAAAAAGACATCTATGTAAATCAGTCCTTAATAGGATACTTTTTTTACAATGTGTAAATACACCTTTTCAGAAGTAAATAAAATGTTTGTATCTTCGAACACTTCTTGTTTTATTATTTCACCTGAGTTGGAGCTTATAGTCTCCAACTTGGTAGCCAATCTCAATTATTCCAAAAATGACACCACTGGAATGTGTTTTAAAGTACCTTCAAAGCCAAGTTAAACACCAATCAACCAAAAAGTTCAAAGTGAAAAGAGTACATAGAAATTGGAGAACCACAAAGTAAATATAATAAGCAGAGCCTCATATATTTAACACTTCTATGCATTATGCAAGCCAATAATCAAATCTAATGAAAAAAATAAATAGCTTAGAGAAAGACTGAAATCCGATTATTAGCTTTTCTATCAAATAGAAGTCATCTAGATAGATCAATTTACATCCATACTCTGACTCTCTAATTGGCCAACTTGTATATGCTAGTTAATCGCCCAAAAAGAGAAGAAAGAAAACTCATTTTACATTTTGTTTTTATTTATGGTCACACGAATTAGCCAACGAAGGCAGTTGCTAATATGCGACCAAAAAATAAAAGGCGGAAGTTTAAGAGGGGAACCTAACTCAATTGACCATCATTCTTTATGAGTGTGTATATTTAGCTCTAGAAAAATCAAGTGGAAGAAGAGATTGCATTTCAAGTGGGAGGGAATAGATAATTGGAAAGTCACAATTAAATTGGAGACAGGGGGAGGGGGGACTTATTACATCAAATTTTTGATGGCTTTAAGAAATTTTTTCTCTGGACAGTTAGTGTTGACAATTTGTAGCTAACTTTTGTTAGTTTACATAGTTGGATGCTACATTTAGAAGCTACAATCTCACTTTTTCCAATAAGACGCAAGTCATATGCAGCATTATGCACAAGTAAATATTTTATCTAATGGATAAAGAATCAGTAAGCTAAGATATTCCAAGCACAACAAATAAATTAAAGATATTCTATCCTTAAAATAATCCAGATAGCAGTTTCTAGCAGTTCTAATCATTTTCTGATTTCTTTCATCAACTCATACTCTGTATCTTCAAGGGTTAGAAACCATTAGACAAAGTACTCAGTACCCCATATTTTAAACAAAATTCAAACCCCTTGTTTAAACTTTTTTATGCTATAAACTATCTTAACCAAAATTGTTCATATTAGCATTTAAATTGTTGTTCCTTAGCCTGTCGAAGTCGATATACTAAAATCTGTAGTATCTTTGTTTGCCGACATTCTTTTCCAAATACTGATAACTTTATTATAGTATTATTTATAATTTAGTAGTAGAATATATCTCGATCATTGTGAATTATATCTATTTTTCACTTTTAACATAATAGATAAATAGTAGCAATACTGTAATAGATCTATACGTGGAAGAAGTGAGTTAGGTTCTGAAAATTCTGAGCTTTGGCACATAAGAGCCTCAACCTGCTAAAAGTATCTACAGTTAGTTCATTTAATTAATATAAAGTATGTGTCCTGAAATACATGCATTACATGCAACCATACAATATGAACACCATAGGCTCCATTTGAGTGCATATTCAATTTACCTCTGCCAAAGAGGAGTAAGCAAGGAGGACAAAAAATTAGATTTCTTTTCAAGTGGTACATCTTTCATTCCAATTAATAAGCCATTCGCCGACAAAACTTTGGTGAAGCACATGCTCAAATCATGTATGCACCTCAAAAACCAGAAAGCTCCTTGGAAGAAGCACATATTGTTGTGAATTAAGCAACTGTATCTTGTAGACTCTGAATGAACATATAAAGTGAGGGTTTTAGAAACAGAATCCAAAGAAAAGAAAATGAAATTTTCCCTATTCACTAAAACTTAGAGATGAAACAAAGAAAATTAATACTTGTAGAATAGTCTCTAAGCAGGGTACAAGTTCTGCTTTGAGCAGTTTCACAACCCTAATGAAAATATAACTTGCCCTTCCACTCGCATTGCTATTACAGTGACGTATACCTCTTTCATCAAGAAAGGCGCTCAAAACAAAGGGAATGCATTGTGTATTCTCCTGAAAAATTTTATATACCTTTTTACTATTTTCAAGTACGCAAGTGCATCAAGTATGTTGTTGTGGCAAGGGAACTTTTTCGATAAAAGCATTGGTATCAATTCTCCCAAGAGGCCATTTCCTGTATAAACCCAGAGGATTAATTTATTAAACATGACAAACGAAATGAGATACTTGTTGGATCATCATAAACGCAAAGGAGAAGACTGATGAACAGAAAAACGATCAAGCTAGAAGGGAATAAAATGAATGAAAGAAAGAAAAACAAAGGCAATATGAGAATAAAGGGAAGCGTAAAGAAATGCAGAACAATGAAGAAAGCAATTGATATTGATACAATTTTCTAGCTTACCTTGGTTAATAGAGTTTACCTTGTGAAAGAGCCAGCAAGAACTCATAAGAAAAGACCGAAAAAGATGGATGAGATGACCTTTATTTCAACATAAATTACTCACACGAGAAAAAAAGAGAGGAGAAGAATCTCACAACTTCAGATCCACCTTCTTAAGACCGACGAAACGATATAAATGCTTATAAGAGTTTAGATGATTAATGTATAATGTGGAAAAGTAAGAAATCTACTATTGAGTGCCGCTCATTTCAGCGTCAATAGTTTTGCATCTCTAGAAACATAAAGTAACTCACCCGGCCACTCACTACATACAACTATGTTGTTTTATCTTTTCATGACCTTTTATTTGAATAGAAAGTCACTTAAATAGGAATTTAATTCCACATCATTAGTTGAAAAGCTAAAATAATATTGCTTTCTGAAAACATTGTAGATCAAATAGAACAGTGGAAGATTGAAGGTCCCATATCTGTGAACGAGAGAGAAGTAGGAACATGAAATAGAGAAATCAGCCCATCAGAAAGTTTAGTCCGAATAAAATGACAATCAACCTCAATGTGCTTGGTCCGCTCATGAAAAACTGGATTCCTGGCTATATGTAGAGCATCCTGATTATCACAAAACACAGAAAAGGGAAGGGATACAGAAATGCCAAGGTCAGTGAGCAATCTAGAAAGCCAAGCCAATTCAGCAACCACCTTACTAAGAGCTCTATACTCTGCTTCAGCAGAAGATAAGGACACCACCGGTTGTTTTTTGGACTTCCAACTGATCAAACTACCCCCCAAAAGTACACAGAAACCAGTGACAGACCTGCGAGTATGTATAGAAAAATCAGGGGAGTCTGAATAGAAAAGCCCTAAATCCACAGTTCCCTTAAGGTATCTAAGAACATGCAGGGCAGCAGACATGTGAGGAGTTCTAGAAGACTTCAAGAACTGACTCAAATGTTGAACAGCAAAACAAATATCAGGTCTGGTGTGTGTTAGAAAGTGGAGCTTGCCAACCAAACTTCTATACTTGTCAGGAGAGGGGAACAATTCACCAGAATCAGCATGTAGTTTGCTATTAAGGTCTAAAGGACAAACTACAGGAGAAACAGCAGCACAATCAAACTGTTGCAATAAGTCAGACACAAACTTCTTTTGATTAAGAAGAACTCCACCAGGAACATCAGACACCTCGATGCCCAGAAAGTAATGTAAGGACCCCAGGTCTTTAATCCTAAACTGATCATCCAAGAAATGTTTTAGTGCAGAAATTTCAGTTGTATCATCCCCAGTTATAATGATATCATCCACATATACTGCCAAAAGGACAAGAGACCCAGGTTGACCCTTAATAAACAAAGAGTAATCATTCAGAGAATGTATATAACCTCTAGAGTACAAGGCTTGAGACAATTTGGCATACCATTGTCTTGAGGCCTGCCTTAACCCATAAAGAGACTTCTTCAATTTGCACACAATAGGAGTGGAAACAGAGGGAGCAGTAGCATCAGAAACACTCAAACCTTGAGGTTGCTTTATGTACACTTCCTCATCTAGATCACCATGCAAAAATGCATTATTGACATCTAGTTGAAAAAGATCCCAATGTTTCTTAACAGCCACAACAATTAAGCATTTGACAGTAGACATCTTAATAACAGGGGAAAATGTTTCTGTGAAATCAACCCCTTCAATCTGGGTGTCTCCTCTAATGACAAGCCTAGCTTTATATCTTTCAACACTCCCATCAGCCTTATATTTGATTTTGTAGACCCACTTGCAACCTATGGGTTTCTTACCAGGAGGAAGGGGAACAAGATCCCAAGTGTGATTGGCATCCAATGCATCAAACTCCTTTCTCATGGCATCCTGCCATGCTGGAACTAAAGCAGCTTAAGAATAATAAAGAGGTTCAGATTCCAAAGGAGAAGTAGAAGAGGAGGATCCAGAAAAGGAAGGGAGTTGACACACATAGTCCTTGAGGTAGGAAGGAGTGGTGTGTTGCCTACTAGATCTCCTGTTGACGTTAGGTTGTGAAGGAGAGGGAGGTGGAGTATCAGGATCAAAAAATGGACTAGAAGTAGAAGGAGCAGGTTCAGGACTGGAAGTAGAAGGAACAGGTTCAGGAGGAGAAGGAACAGAAGAACAGGTAGGGACAGAAATGTGTGTCCCAGAACTTTGATTATCAGAAGAAGGAATAATAGGAGGTGGAGAAGAGAAAGTAGGAGGAATAGGTGTAACATTAGGAACTGTGGCAAAAGAAAACATGTTTCATGAAACACAACATCCCTGGAGACAAAACACTTTTTGGAAGCTAGATCATACAACTTGTAACCCTTTTTGGCAAAAGGATACCCCAGAAAAACACATGAAATTGCTCTAGGTTTGAGCTTATCTCTTTGTGGAATAGGGACAGTAGCATAGGCAAGACAACCAAATGCTCTCAAATGTGAGTAATTGGGAGTTTTACCATACAACACTTCATAAGGGGATTTGTTTTGGAGTGTCCTAGATGGAATCCTATTGAGTAAGTATGTAGCAGTCAAAAGACAGCCCCCCCAAAAGGATATAGGCAACCTGGACTGAAAAAGCAAAGCTCTACAAGCCTCAAGAAGTGTTCTATGTTTTTTTTCAACAACACCATTTTGTTGGGGAGTGTGGGAACAAGTAGTTTGATGGATAATACCTTGTTGATTGAAGAAAGAAGTACCATCAAGACTGGAGCCTAACTCCCAAGGCATTGTCACTTCTTATAGTTTGGACAGTAGCACTAAATTGAGTTTTAACCATTGCCAAGAAAGACTTAATCATGGAAAAAACATTGCTCTTAGAGCCCAGTAGATGTGTCCAAGTGGCCCTAGAAAAATCATCTACTATTGTAAGGAAATATCTTGAACCAGAGGAAGTTGGTGTGTGGTAAGGACCCCAAGTATCAACATGAATTAGTTGGAAAGATCTGGTTGTACTGATAGAGCTATCAGGGAAGGGAAGTCTAGTTTGCCTGGCCATAGGACAAATGGAACAAGGAAATGATTGTTTAGAAGCAAGGGAAGATGACAAAACAGAAATGTGTTTCATATTTGCAAAAGGAATGTGAGCAAGTCTTAAATGCCAAATGAAATTCATGTCATTTGCATCGGCATTGATACAAATGAAGCTATTTACATTTGAAGGTAAGGCAACAGTCTTAGAGCTAGAAGAACAAACAGGATTACAAGAATCAGACAAAGAACACACAGAAATAGACTTGCAACAAGTAGAAGGAGAATATGAAGGTGGCACCCAAGCAAGCTTGTACAGACCAGCCTCCTCTTTACCAAGATCCAGAGGCATCCTCAGAGAAGGGGCCTGTAACATGTGAAGAAAACTAGAAGTTGCAGTAAACAAGACTATACAGTGCAACTGTTTTACTAGTTTGTGGACAGAGATTAAGTTGTATTGGAAAAAAGGAACAAACAACACATTATGAAGAGTGATGAATGGAGTTAAAGCAAAAGATCCTGTAGAAGTTACTTTCACTTTGTATCCATTGGGAAGAGTTACAAGATAAGGTATAGCTAAGGGTGTGATATTAAATAGTAAGCTTTTATTAGATGTCATGTGGTCCGAAGCCCCTGAATCTATTATCCAAGTGATAGAGTTAATTTGAGTAAGCATACAGAGTTTGGAATCAGAAACAGGGCTCTCAGTTAGTATAGTACCAGCAAAGTTGGCAGAACATATGGGATTAGGAGCCTGAGCATTGGAGTCTCCCAAATGAGTCTGTTGTAGCAAAGATATCAGTTGATCATATTGTTGTCTGCTCAAACCTAGAATCACAGACCCTTGACCATCCACATTTGGAACAGACTGATGACCCTCAGTAAAATTACCAGTAAGATCAGATGTGTGCCCTTCAGAAGGATTGAACTGAGCACCAGTAGTGACATGAGCAGCAGTTTTCTTTCCTTTGTTGAATTTAGGGCTTTGTGGATATCCATGAAGCTTGTAACACTTATCAATTAAGTGTCCGAACTTCTTGCAGTATCTACAGAACAGAGAGGTATTGGTCTGGTCAAAGTTAACTCTTTGTGTATACTGCCTGAGAGGAGGAGAATTGGGTACTGCAGCTTGATTCATTCCAAAAGAAGATCCAGGCTTGTTGTTTGCGTTAACATTAAAGGACATAGAATCAGGATTGAATTGGAAAATTGATTGGACTTGTCTTTGTTTCTCATCATTGAAGAGTATATTATAGGCACTGTCAAGAGTAGGAGGAGGCTGCATCATCAACAAGTTGCTCCTTACCCCCATATATGTCTCATTAAGACCCATAAGGAATTGGAACAACTTATTCTCTTCATCCTCCTGTATGATCCCAGGTTTGGCAGCACAAGTGCACCTCTGGCCATGATTTGTACACACTACACCCAATTCATCCCATAACCCTTTCAGTTTGTTAAAGTATGATGCTATGTCTAGAGGACCTTGAGAAGTATGGGTAAGTTCTCTTTTGAGTTCAAAGATTTTTGTCCTATTAGCTGTACCATATCTGGATTGCAGTTGCGCCCATATACTCTGTGCAGTTTCAGAGCACTGCACACTCTCAGCTATCTCAAGAGATAGAGAGGCAGTCAACCATGAAATCACCATATTGTTGCATCTGTCCCACAACTTTTGTTCGACCAAGCTAGTATTTGGTCGGGGACAAGTACAATCAACAAAAGCTATTTTATTCTTAGCGGATAACGCCACTATCATCTTCCTTTTCCATCCTCCAAAACCACTACCCGAAAAAGGAACAGGAACGAGGGATATACCAGGAATGTCGGAAGAGTGGACAAAGAGAGGACTTGTGGGATCAATGGAGGAAGCATTAATATCACTCATATCTACTATCAGGATTAGGAATAACAGTGAAATAGGAGAATTGATTCAATTTCGATACAACTATACAACACACTAGATTTTCACCAGAAAAACACATGCAAAATCCCTAATTACAAGTGAGAACAGATTTACCCAACTTATTCGCTACCAGAAGAACGGCCTTCAGAATACAGTCAAAACCCTAGCTCCGAGTGATACAAGCCCAAAGCTTGTAGCTCCGCCGGAATTAAGCTCAAAACGTCAGAAATCCACCCAAAACGCTGAGCTGAGAAGATTGTCAGCAGAAACTTTCCTCGTGCGAGCCAGAAGAGATTTCGATTCACCAATCACCAGAAGAATAAAACTTCGATTCCCCAATAAAAGCTCAACAAAAGTAAACCGGGGTAAGATCGGACGAAGAATCGAGGAGAAACGTCCCAGAATCCATGCTCTGATAACATGAAAACATTGTAGATCAAATAGAACAGCGGAAGATTGCATCAGGGTCCCATATCTGTGAACGAGAGAGAAGCTTCTTTCATTACAAACGAAAATGACCCGATGGGTCTTTCTAGAATAATGTCCCATTATTTATATGATGGGCTTCAGTTACACTAAACATAAAAATGGGCTAAAATGTGAGTGGCCCAAAATGCGAAAAGAATACAAAGAAAGCTAATTAAATAAAACTTTACAATAGAGAATCAATGTTTATGCTTAGGCTTAGATGCTAAGTAATCCATCATCTCAACACTTTCTAAAAAGCTTGCCAGTCTTTTTTCAAAAGAATGCCATTAAACTTGTGACACAACGCACTTCGAGAAATCTAGCCAATCATACTCTTTTTCTAGACTTGATTATGAGGGACAATAATACAATTGAACCTGTGAATTAGGATCGGCATTCATATAAGTGTATGTTGCTTCTTTCTTTAAGAAGAAATTAAAATGACTGAAAAAGGGGCAAGTTATGTTAAGGACAAAAACAAAATATAGGGAACAGAAAGCACTATATAAAATCAGAGATATGTAAGCTACCTGATAACCATTTATTAGCTGCAACCACATATGGGACTATCTCAGGCTAATCATTATTAATTTGAATAAATATCTTGGATTTGTTTGAAAAAGAAACATCTTTAAACAGAACTTCATAATCCCATAACTAAATTAAATTTGTCCCCCATTCTCAAATGAAATGAGAGTAAAAAGAAAACGAATCAACCTAAGTATTTGGAAGAATAAAGAGATAATTGAATGATAATCCCACCTCGTCATCTACATCAGCAAAGCATTTGCAAAAAAGTCAGATAAACCAAAATTAAATCAAAAGTCCAGAGTTTTCCTTATTTAAGAAAAATTCCTAGAAATAGTGCACGTTACATTAAATTGAATAAAGAAAGAGAGCAATTGAAGTGATATTATAAAGACAAAGGAATACCCAAAAAAGTCAATAGAAATTAATGCAAGAATAAACTATAGTAAGTTGCATAGGAGCTTAAAAACTGTCACGAGGAACAAATCACCTGCGACATATTCAAGGCTTTGTAGTAAAATCACAATATAAATTTGGGGCATAGATCTTTCTTCAACAGCAATTCAAATAAAATATGAACAAAAATAGAAAAAACCCCGCATTCAGTGACTTTAAATAGCCATTTCGTAGTCGTGAGTCCTCCGACACATACAAAGTTCAAAGAACCGAAAAATGACAATTTTTTTCCAAATCAATAAGAGATATACCTTTAAACTAAATTATCTACGCAGAAAAAGGCACATGAATCTCTATTACATTACTCGTTCCAACCATCTCAATAGAATACCCATAACTGATTGAAAAGAATGGGAAAAAAATAGCACAAAGACATCGTAAGAGAGTTTACCCAGCAGCACAGAAAAAGGAACAATTTGGAACAAAATAAATGCATCAATTTTGCAGAAAATAGGATATATAGTAGTCCAGATGTGATATAAAACTAAGTGAGAGAGAGAGAGAGAGAGGAAAAGAGAGAAGTAGAACGAACAATGAAGTCTGAGGTGAGGTAAGAAGGAATTTAAGTGAAAATAGAGAAGATACCTAAAACAGACAAACACGTGTACCTAAATGAGGAATATTGAAGGGCTATAATTGAATTGCACTACACGCGTTTAGAGGAGAAGGGCAAAAAGATTATATCACCCAATAGGATATGTCCAAGTTTATAGTACAGTTCACGTTGCTTTTAGTACAAATATGGGTTGCAGTGTTCGTCCACCTTAGCCTCTTATATATAGTAGAAATATTAACAATGTAAAAAAAAAAATTGGAATAAACAACAAATGATATTATTTTCTTAAATACTTTTTAAAAAATGCTTAGTTGTGTAGTTTTCTCCGGAAAATTACACCTATTGACCTTAAAAAATGAACGGTCTTGACTTTTTGACCCCCGCTTGCCCCATTCGCAAAACTGTAAGGTCAAAAGTGTTGCTCTCATCGGACAAGCGAGGGACAACACTTGTTAAACTTAAAGTTCTGTCATAGAACAAGTTGGGTCAAAAAATCAAAAATGGTACCGAAGTGTCCTATTTGTGCAAAGTCACAATGAGCTAATAGCCATTTGGACATTAGACGATTGAAATGGGATCATTCTTTTGAGTCCCAATATAGCCCAAAATCCCAAGTTGAATTTTAATTTAAAGGAATAGTTACATCCTATAACAAAGGTTGATGCCTTATTTATTTTAAATAAATATTCTTTCAAAAATTTATATTCCATAGCTACCTTTTGACTTTTTATAGCCAAATATTTATTTATAGTTACCTCTTACCCTTAAGCCATACAATAAGTTTTGTTATTTTGCTCTCATATCCCCTCAAATTTCTCCTATCCCCTATACCCCATACCTATAGCCTGTTTGGCCAAGCTTATTTTTGGCCAAAAGTGCTTTTTTTTTTTTTTGCCAAAAGCACTTTTGGCCAAAAATTAAAGTGTTTGGCCAAGCTTCTGGAAGGAAAAAAAGTGCTTTTGAGGAGAAGCAGAAGCAGTTTTGGATAACCAGAAAAAAGTAGTTTTTCTCCAAAAGCACTTTTTTGAGAAACACTTTTGAGAAAAATACACTTAGAAGCAGTTTTTAACAGCTTGGCCAAATACTAATTGCTGCTCAGAAGTGCTTTTTAAACTAATTAGTCAAACACAAACTGCTTATCACCAAAAGTACTTTTGAGAAAAGCACTTTTGATAAAAAATGATTTTCAAAATAAACTGATTTTTGCAGCTTGGACAAGCTTATTCTCCCTCTCTCTATCTCTACTTACCGATGTAAAGGAGAACGTTTTTCTATATGATTTATAGTAGTCTTTGAAAATTGATCAGCCATAAAGAGCCTTTCCAGCATGAATATTCAACGGCGGCATTACAACAAGGGCAAGGAAGGCAAGGAATAATAGCAGCGCCGAGCTGCCGCCTTCAATAAGGAGAAATTGGGCGGCGTCAGCACCGTAGTGGCGGGCAATTTCACGGCTAGTGGCATGCCACATTCTCTGACGCAACGTATCAGATTAATAAAAACCTCCGTTTTGCCGATAATTATATGCTAATCGTCGGCAGCCAGAGACAACGGTGACGGCGAGCGAGGACTGGATACTGATGATGCTTCAACGCGACAATATTAGGGTTGTTCTTGAACAAAGACAATGGAGTTGGGGGCTGAGCAACTTGAATTTTCTGTTAATATATTTGAATGTATGTCGTTGTATTTCCATGTATTTCATTTATTGTCTTTTTTTTAATTATATTTTAATTTATCTCGTTGTGTTCTATGTATTTTATTGTATTCATTGTCTTATTTTTATTGTATTTCAATGTATCCCACTGTATTATATGTATTTCATGATATTCACTGTCACGCTATATTCCATGAATGCATTCATATGTTTTTTTCTTAATTAATATAGTTTATGTATTCAGATGTATTATATAATTTCTCTCACGATTGCTATATTTTTGGGGTGTTTTTCGGTTGAGATTCTTTTTTATAACTAGAAATATAAAATTTATGTGTTATAATTGAGTTTGTTGAGTTATATTAGGAATCTATTATGTTAATTGATTCATTTCCGTTTAAAAACAGTGTAATTCCCTGTTTTACGCCGTGAATACAGTCGAATACAATAATTTGTCCAGCTGTAATCCCATGTTTCACGCCATGAATACAGTCGAATACACTCGAATACAACAACTGATTAGCTGGACTTCCCTGATTCACGCCTATTTTTGCTATTGTATTCATGAATATAGTAGCTTAAATACATCTTATAACAACAGAAAATGTATCTACAATCCGTAATATAGCAAATGGTATCTATAGATAGCTAATTACCACTAAAAGATAGTGCTTTATGAAAAAATTTCTAATTTAAATCCATATTAGACTTAAATAATTTGTAGCTGAAATGAGGATGTTGAGATGGATGTGTGGGCATAATAGATTAGATAGTTAGGAATGAAGTTATTGGGGAAAAGTTGTGAGTGGCCCCTGTGGAGGGAAAGATGCGAGAGACGAGGTTGAGATGGTTCGGGCATGCTAGAGAAGAAGCACATATGCCCAGGAGGTGTGAGATGTTGGCCTTGGGGTAAAGGAAGGGTAGAGGTAGGCCAAAGAAGTCTTAGAGAGGTGATCAGGCGGGTCATGGCGCATCTTGAGCTAACCAAGGATATGACCCTGGATAGGAGGGTGCGGAGGTTGAGGATTACGGTAGAAAGTTAGTAGGTAGTCCTGCGTTTCCCTTTGTCTTTAGTAGCTCGTTAGTGTTAGTGTTAGTATCGTACCCTTTTATCTTGAGTTTGCTATTTTCGCATATTTTGTTCTGTTATTACTTGTCACCAATAGTTCTTTACTTTGCTATCAGTGCTCCTTTCATATTCTCTATTGCTATTAGACCCCGGACTCAGTTTCTCTAAATAGACTGTCTTGCTATTACTTACTATCGGTACTTCTTTCATATTCTTTATTGCTATCTTCAGTCATTTAGTTTCCTAATATTTGTCTTGCTATGAATTGATATCAGCGCTTCTTTATCTTCTTTAGCCAAAGATCTATCGAAAATAGTCTCTCTACTCTCCCAGGGTAGGGTAAGGTTGCATACATCCTACCCTCCTCAGACCCCACTTGTGAAATTTGCATTCGGCGGCTGTTGTTGTTGTAGTAGTAGTATCAGACTTAAATAATTTATCAAAATGTAATAGGATTTTAATGCCATTAAGAAACCCAAACCGATCAGGTTCATTAGAGCTATAGCTCTAGGGATGTTTACTTGTTTGTAGTTAGGAGTTTAGCTCCCAAAGATGGCAAAAGTAAGGTTAAGAGTATTCGAGAAGGTAGATATCTTTTGCCAGTTGCTGATAGACCAAACATATAGCTTTACATGATACATCTGCCCAAGTTGAACAACTAGCCAGCTGTCTAAATTTTTCTGAATCCAAATAAGTTTCTATAGCTTTCTACTGTTCAGATATTGTTTCCCTGTGAATGTTCCGTAACTTCTTAGACTGCATCCTAAATGACAAGTTCCTGACAAATCTAATGTCCAAAATAAACCAAAACTTGATCTCCTTCCACATAATATTTTAGAAAATGCCAATGATTCCTGAGAGAGATTCACCACTCTCAGTAATGCAGGTAGAAATCCAAGACATTACCCAATACAATCTTAGCAAAAAAACAAAAGTAGGGAATATCTGATTTCTACTGAAAATATTACGTGAATACAATGTCAGAAAGCATTCGATTAAGAACTAAAAGTATACCAGCGTGATTTACACTTCGTCATCACACAACAATTGAAAGTAAATTTACAAGTCTATAAGCAGAGACTATCAGTAAAAATCCCCACAACCACAACTCCAAGTATGGCTAAGTTGGAAAACTAAGCTAGTTACAAGGCCTACATCCTCCTTCAGAATCTTTTATCTGCAGTGTTAAGTAGCATTATTGACATACATCATTCTTAATGCTGGAGAAAATGAGTAAGCCTGTCATAAAACAGCAGAGGAGAAGGTGTTCCGTGTTTGCTTAGTTTATATGTTTGTAAGTGAAGAAAGGTAGGCAGACCTTAACAGGTCCATTCATGCGCTTTCAAATCGAACAACTACACACGTGATGTTGTCAGAACTCCCCCTTGAATAAGCTTCTTCTATAAGCTTACGTGATGCTGCTTCAGCATCTTTTATGTCCTGCACGATGGCCACAGCATCCTGTATGTAATGAAGAGAAGTTGGACCCTTGAAAATTCATAACTAGTTGATGCAACTTCTAGTTGCATAGGAAGAGAGAAAATTAACATGCATGAATATTTTGGACCACTCAGCAAATATCAACATATTAGAGACATAACAGCAAAGGTTGTATGTTGAATCACTGCAAAGCTACTGTCATACACTAACAATCATGAAACTAGAATCACAGAAGAAGCTACTAATTTTAAAGAGAAAACTTCCCTGTTTTGTTACTTTCTTCTACCTGTATAAACAAGGAATGTGTAAAAGTACTACACAAGGCTAAGCTCTAGGAATCATCCCTAACCAAACTTGAGCTTGCCTAAGCAAAATAGCTTCCCTTGAATATTCACCTGAGGATCAAGCTCTAAGCTTAAGAACCAGTTCCAGCCATTTTTCCGCAGCATTATAATCTCTACTTTCAAACTCCCTGAATATTGAATATGTTAAGAAGTCTCTCCTCCTCAATTTCAAGACCAGGACCATGAAAATTTTGAGCTCAAGTTTGAATTATAAAATACAGTTCCTGACCACTAATGAGCTTAGCAAAGATTTTAATAGTAACAGTTTTTTTATATCCCTCATTTGAAGGACAAGCTCCAGATTCGTCCAAATAAAGACAGAAGAAATACAAGAAACCCCTCGCAAGATGTATTCAAATTCAATCCTTAAAACCAAGCTCTGAGGTCTCAAGTATACATTTAGCATTGCCATCTTACTAAGAGTTTGTAAGTTGAGGAAAACTGGTTAGTTTTGAAACACCAAGAAAGGTGTATAACACGTTTAGCAAATGAAACCTGACCTTGTTAGACAGGACATTCCAAAGTCCATCACTTGCAATTATTATAAAATCTACACCATCAATTTCTTCTTCCTGAAAAAGGAGATCAAATATCAATGCACTGAACATCAACACAAATCATCAACTTCGGAAGCTGAGAGAGAGAGAGAGAGAGAGAGATGTATGTAGCAATATTTCGGCTCAGTAAAACAACAGGGTTACAATATCAGAACAAAACAAGCAAATCAACAACAACAACAACAACCAACCCGGTTTAATCCCACAAGTAAGGTCTTGGTTGGGTAATCAAAGGCTCAAGATGTGCTAAGAAAAACACAGCATTAATTCAGGGAAAACCAAAAATACTTGAGCTGCTAAATACTAGAAAATAAAAGATATAGCTGAATGACAGTTTCCCCCTGTATGCTTATGTTAAATGCAACGTGCCAGCTCAAACTTTTTCTACTGTGTTATTCTTAGCACATCTTGAGCCTTTGATTACCCAACCAAGACCTCACTTGTGGGATTAATTCAGGGAAACCAAAAATACTTCAGCTGCTAAATACTAGAAAATAAAAGATATAGCTGAATGACAGTTTCCCCCTGTATGCTTATGTTATAAGTGCAACGTGCCAGCTCAAACTTTTTCTGCTGAGATACAGTCTACCGACACTCCTTGCATAGGAACTGCCAAACCTCTATGCAAATGTATCTTTCGTCCATCTACAAGTGTGGGGCAAAATAGCAATGTTTTCTCATGAAATGATTGTAAATTCTGATGGTTAGGGTCTCATTTAAACAGTGTGATGGAATAGGAGAAAAAGGAAGGGCTTTGTATTTCTAGTTTCCTTGCTTCTTTCCTATTCTGAATTTCATCACAGTTCAGGTCAATATGCTCAATTACTGCTCAATTTTCATACAACAGCTACAATGGAGGGCAATTAATGCATTCTTCCAAAGCTTAAAGGCTGGTCTGGGAAACAAATTCGTAGAGGGAAGAAATACGTTCTGACAAAAAATTTTAACACAAGCAGCTTGGTCTCGAGTTCTCATTTCACCCTACCATTCCAAGTGTATTTTTAACCAACCCTTTATTATGCAATAGTTTCACTTGAATAGCAATTGATTTAACTAGACAACTTACACTCACTGCCGCTACCAAAGGCCATGAGTGTATGATGAAGAGCTCATTAAGCATCCTACCTTATTGTTGGGAAATGTATTGCCTCACAGCTAAGGATAATTTTTCCCTGATCTCATGCTTTCAAAATGTTTAATAAAATGCATTAGTTGATAACTGAGTTTGTAGGGACGAGCGAGCATAAATATCCATGAATGTTTCAAGTTATGTTTTAAATGAGAAGGCATACATGATACAAGTGTTTATGCAAGTTTTGTAAGTTATGTTTCATTAGTTTTCACTTGAATTAAGTTCAAAAAGTTTTTAAAGTTTTTAAATGATTTATATGACATGTTTAAACGCTTGTATTTCATGACTGAGAAAGTTATGCTGAGTTATGTATGTGGCCAAAAGGTGCCGAATCAGGTTTAAATGTTTTAGGAGTACACTTCGTAAACTGAGAGGGCTAAGGCCTAGAAACAACACGTGCCAGTGTAGGAGTAGAGTTTGAGTATAATCATTTTGCTAGCAACCTCCATATCAGATCCATAAAAGGTTTTGGTGAGACGACACATCTGATCGAGTCAATACCCTAGGTCGAACATGTCACACCA
The DNA here is from genome assembly GCA_026770625.1 of Nicotiana glauca. Lineage (NCBI taxonomy): Eukaryota > Viridiplantae > Streptophyta > Magnoliopsida > Solanales > Solanaceae > Nicotiana > Nicotiana glauca. Next base: position 9,447 of record MU784180.1, on the reverse strand, counting down.
TGCAGCAGCATGGTGAGGCGGTCCTCCAGTCAAGCTGATACCCAGACTGGATAGTTTGAGTTAGTGAGCCTACGCACTCCCCAGTTGTAGAAATGCTTTACGATATGAAATGAAAATATTTAAGTTTAAAGTTTCTAAATGTTTTCAAGTTTTCAAATGCTTTATAATGTTGTGATTATGCATTCACATTTTCAGTAAGTATTGCCCACCCTTCTGTGAGGGAGACAGTGATACTCATGCAATACTTTATTATTATACTCACGTCCCTCTGCGGGGGCGTTCACTCATGTTGTGATTGTAAGTGTTGATACTCCAAGTGACTCTACCACCTTCTAGGCTTCTACTTCACATTCCCATTTTTTGGTGAGCCCACTTTATGCCGTGGGAGGATTGGTTAGTGACTTTTTTTATTTTTTTATTTTTGGGTATAGCGGAGGCCTTGTCACCGGTATTCTTTTAGCCAATGAAAAACAACCACCATCTTGGTTTTGACACTCAAGCGATCCACCCAACTAAAGAAGATCGATTCTAAGGTTAGATTTCACCACCTCTATCTATCCAACTAGTAATAGCTTGGTGCTCGGAAATGATCGAAGTAGTTGAATAGGAGGATCACTATAACTATAACCCTTGGTAAGTTTATCAAAGACGAAAATGATTTATTTGAAATTATGTATGACTGGTTACGGAGGTACATAGGCTCCATAGACGTTGTAAGTTTATGTCCTTTTGTCATTCTACTGAACTCTCATATTCACGTATCAATGACTATTTAATGTCTTAGGATATTTATAAACTTATGCAAATGTTTATGAAGAGTTTCATGTTTCCTACTCATGCATGATCATGTTTAGAAAGTTGGTTTGCTCGATGGTAAGTTTAAGGCATCAAGTGCCCATCCGTCCATCCAGTTTTTGAGCATGACATAGGAAGTGGTGTGGGTAGGGTAGATGTAGGTTACCATATGAACCAAAAAAAGTTCCATTTAAAGAAACTAAAAACACGATAACTTCCCTTATATTCTCAAACTGCCTTCCCAAATAATACATCACAAGGTGACAGTGGAGAACCATACTTCTGATTAACACCATGCTCTTGAGCCTTGATAGATCAAGCAAATAGAGCAGGAAATGAAGACAAACTATTGCTTGAAGAACAAAAGCCAAAATACCTGAATCTCTGGGTCTGCCACAACATATGGCTTTAGCAGTTTATCTCCAAATGCACGAGAAACAGCCAGGACCCCACCTACACGCCATGTACCTGAAGAACAGAGCAGCAGGACACTGCATTGAATTCAACTAAGAGGAAAAAGAGGATGTAAACATATTTACATGCGGTAATAAATTTCACTAGAGAGCACCTAAGGCATGCAAGCACGGATATGTAGTATTGCTCATATAAGGCACTGCCAGATAAAGAAACCACATGAACCACATTTAAGAGCACAAGTTTCAAAGTCTTCCTTTCTTTCTTAAACTCCATGACCATTTGGAATTTGCCACATATTAAACAGAGGGAGTAATATTTAACTAAACAGTTGCATAATAAATTCTCCTAGCCCAGTAACAGATGGTTGAATAGCAAATTTTTGTGAAGCTCAAACTTCACAAATAATGAAAGTTGCAAGGGCTACACAATGAGATTTTGGAAGATTCTGAATGGAAATGTACAGAATCCAATTAGAAAGAAAAAAAAGAGAAAGAATTTGATTACATATAAAAAAAGAGCGCTGGCATAATACAATTCTTCGTGACTTCAGTCTCCGGTAGCATTTACTGGTCCAATCAAGCACCAAGAAACACATACAAAGAGACTGCAACAGACTTTTACCTGCCCAGATGATGAAACCGCCAGCCTGTTCTATCCTTTCACGCTCATCAGATCTGTCGGGCTTGTGATCGATGGACAAAGGAATAGCTGCATTTATTGCAACAGTTATGCCTCACGACCAAATAACAAAAAATGAATAAAATATTTTAAAAATCTTAAATGTGCAATAATCATTCAACATGATGAAATCACTTCCGGAACTCACTTTAGAAATCTGAGGGAAAAAATAATTAAGTTCAGATATGTTGGAATTAGAGAAGAATGTAGACAGCTGCCATCTAGTTCATCAAGATTTTGTTATATACTAGGGACTAAAGCTCAAGAGTTAAGCCCAATTAGAATGATTGTTTTCTTCCACTCATACCATCATTTAGCAAAATAGTTTGCACGCACATACATTGCACACCATAAAAACAGAGAATCAAGAATATTTTTTCTTATAAATTTATAATTTTGTAAGACGGTAAATATATAAGTATATGGGTATAGCGGAACACAAAACTGCTGAAAGTAATTCCATCGGTCCTAAGATATATAGCATCATTCGACGAGTGCATTTAAAATGTTTCCAGTTGATTTTTTAATCTAAACTTGGCAAACCAAATTCTTGAAAAATTAAAAACGTTTATAGATTTTCTCACGAAGACCTTGGTCAAGAAAACAGTTGTTTGCCTTCTCAAATAATAAGTACTCCATATAAGCTGGGTTAGGAATGTTTTACTTTTAATTTCTCATTCCAATGAATTTGTCAAGTTACTTCACTTCCTTTAGTGTTTCAATTCAAAATCTAACAATTGCAGTAACTGAATATCTTACACTCGATAAGGAAAAAACAGATACCTAATAATTCTCTATGTGGTGGCTTTTACTAGAACTGATATTTAAATATATAAAACCAAATATATTGTGTAGTTATAGTTTTGTAAATTTCCATCAATGAGGAGTATTTTTCTATATTTATCCACTATATTAGGACAACAATTCTAGTTTAACTCCCTCATCTTTCCTTTTTGTTTCTCCCTGGCACGATTTACCTCGTGATCTTTGTTTCACTCGTTCTCTGCTGATAGTAATACCACCAAAATATCTTAATTAATACCTAAATTACATAATGATTTCTTCTTAATTTTGCAAATCTAACTTCAAACAGAAATATTCCTCCATTTCAAATAACAACATTTCATTTTCAGTCGGTACATAAAAAATTATAAGTACATTTACTTCTCAATCCATACAGTGAAAAATAGGAACTTCACTTAAGTGTCCCAAAAATGTTCACCTTCAATTAAAGGGGATCAAATTAGGTGAACCTTGACGAACAGTTAAAATGTACTCTTTCGCATTTTTCGTACAAAAAGTTCTGCAATTTGTAGTACTTTACTACTTTTCATGTAGGTTCCAAATATCTTGAGAAGTTAATCTTAGTCCAAGTTAATAACGAAAATAGATTTAACAACTTACTATACAAATAATACCAACTCAAATATAATTAAGTAAAGCACATCTTCTCAAAGTTTAACTAAATAATAAACAACTTTAACGGTGTGATGATCTTTTCTTTGTTAAAACTTTATTGAAAGATTTCAACAGACCAACTATTTCAGTTTTTAGTCACCTTAAGTCAAATAGTTTATTAGTGGTTTATAAAGTAGATTTAGGAACTTAAATCTTATAATTTACCTTATCCAGAAAAGTAAACTTCAATTCATAATATTGGTACTAAAAGAAAATTAAATTAGTTTAGCTTTTTCTTTTTTGGCACATCTGCATGGAATATAATTGCCTAGCAATTATTTGAATATTATTCCATAAAAAACAAATCTAAAATAATTTGTCAGACTGAAGTTTTATTTAGATTAAACATTACTAAGATTATACAATTTTTATTTCTGATGGTGTTTAATGTGAAAGATTTATCTTATCCAAAAATGTTTGATTCAGAGCAATGCAATATGACGTAGTAGTTTACGATTTCTTTTCAGATAAAAGAGAAAATCAAAGAGAATTAAATTCAATGTCTTATACTAATTTATTTTGATTATTTGATTTTTATACTTGGTGGTACTTGGTTGTATATATTATAATTTGACATTTTGAAATATGCTTTTCCTAAGTAATTATCCCTCTTATTATGGAATACCATACATTAGACAATTAAACTTTTGGAAACATAATTGATCATTCAACCATTCAAGCAATACCAAATATTTCCTGAATTTGAAAAGAAAATGGATGCTCAGTTCCGCTCCAAAATTTTGGAAAGTATAATATGAGGTTGGAAAAACCAAAACACTTCACTGGCAAATCATTGAGGCTTTATAGATAAGTATAGATAAGAAACATCCAATTATACCTAGTCTTCTTCTTATCAAAATGAGTAAAGAACTTTTATTCGTAAGACTACCCGTGAACAAAAACGTATAAAAAGAACCATGCCACTTAAGTTTCCTACCTACAAACTGCAGAAATCATCTATACATATCATGAGAACTTCAAACACATAAGAATAAAAAATAATCCCTTTTTTGGCAAAGAATTTATCCTTGTTCTTTTTTTTCTTGTTGATAGCCGAGAAATCCCAAGGGTTGGTGGCACACGGTTTGAAACTCAGTGGATAATAGGTCTGCACCTCTATCCTTCTCCACTTAAATGCCGGACTTCTGTCTACCGCAGAATTCGAACCCATGACGTGCACCTAACCCACATATCATGTGCTGCGCTCTCACCACTAGACCAAAGCCCTAAGACAGAATTTATCCTTATTTTCACTATCAACTATTCAGATCTTTGACTAACATTCGCATTTTCTCCGGCCTTCTTTTTGTTGGTCCTTTTTTCTGCTAATAAGATTATTTGTTACAGCATCAATGTCAACTTGCAAGACACACCAATTAGGAAAGATGGCCAAAGAAGAAAATCAAAGAATACAACATAAAGAAACGTGGCAGATTCCTTATTTATCTTATTTCCCTAGAAAACAGGACAAGCTTTTCACAAATTAGAATTTTTAAAGCGCTTGTGAGCACCTAGAGCAAAAAGATTGCTTGGAAGATCTGAAATGTACTCAGTTATTCTTATTTTGTTTTCGCAGGTTTATATACTTTCTTTAAATGGGTAACACTTGCCTTTTCTTATCAGATAAACTTTCATTGATATGAGAATGAAGAAAGTGCTGAAAGTTACAACATGTAGTCCCAGAATCACAATTATATACAGCCCAAAAGAGTACTTCTCATAAATCTACTGAAACACTCCCTTCCCTGTGAGTTCTACCACTTTCATATGTACTTTCCTTTATAAAGCATTTATCTATAACAAAGATAAGCCACAAAAGAAAAATAACCGACCTTGCGATAAACCAAACTATATATACGTCTCTCTGAAAACTAAGCCGTGTTTGTGAAAATTTTGCATATAATTATCTAGAGACAAGCAACAAACCTGAGCCATCTCTACAAGCGACGACTCTAGAGTCTCCCACATTTGCAACAACCAATCTATCACCTAAAAGAACAGCAGTTGATGCTGTTGAACCGGCATCTTTTTGCTGGCCTTTTTCTTCATTAAGGTAATCGGTGTCGGTTTGCTTAAATGCTTCAACTGCATTCAAGAGCCTTTCCCATTTAATGATACAGAAGACAGAAGATAGGATGAAATTAGAAATTACGCAGAATATGTCTCCTCTGATTCATACCTATAGCTGACTTCGTATCTTTGATAAAATCTGGATGACCACTCAAATTCTTAAAGAGGTTGTTCTTCAGGTATTCTGCTGTTCTTGAACCACCGTGACCTAATAACAAGCAGAATATAAAGGGATAAGCAATTATCCAGGTCACCAAAAGGTTTTTTTCATGCGTTGATTTTCCTATCTACAACAATTAAGATGACATTAAATCAAGAATTACACTCTGAAAGTAGAAAAAGCCTATCCTGAAACGATATGCAAGAAATACTGAGAGATACCATCAAAAACACCAAAGAATGCCACCATTTGACCATCGACTTCTGATATCCTTGTCTCATAGAAGTCCTCCATGGAAGCCCGTTTCCCCTTAAAACTAGCATATCCGTAGCTGAATTTAGCACTTCTGTTTCCAGTCAGAAAGCTTCAAGAAAAGAAAAATAAATCAATTAGTTTCTTATAAAAGTTCACCCCAAACATATCCTTAGAAATAAACACTGCACTAATTGTTGCTCGCCACAATGAAGATACAGCCATTTTGAAAATCTAAAAATCTGAACAAAAGAAAATGCATTTATCAGCCTGAACTTGAATGTTAATATCCACAACCAAAACAGGCAACCAGGCTGAAGTTCAAGACATAACTTGCCCAGTGACCGGCTCTTTAAGCTACAGAACATACCAGTGGAGTATATTTTGATATGGGTAAGTATTAAACAAAGCACTATTAGGAAACTGGATTTGGAGATATGGGATGGAAGATCAGGGTGGAGGAAGGTCAGTGATGAAATATGGAGTCCAAGGAAAGGGAGGACAAATTACATCATATAGCTATATGGAATTGCTCATTCAATGAGCATAATAAAAGGGTGGAAGGATATTTATAAGAATGTCACTTTCTGAGAATCAAAATAGGAAATGGACCCATAATCAATTTATGGAAACAAAGACGGCGCATGGATGCCTCTTTCTGTGGAATTTATCCATGTCATTCAATATATCTCGTCAGCGGATGGCAATAGCAGCTAGGACAGCAAGAACAGCAGGAAAGTATCTTCTTTAATTTTTATTTTTTGGATAAGTACAACAGGAGGGAGTATTATCGAATCAAAATCTCTCAAAATAAACCTAGGTTTCAAGCAGAAATAGAACATATTTGTGGCTTCGTGTATGGTGCGGACATAATACTTTGATATGTAATTCCCCAACTAATTCTCTCTTGCCAACAGTATTAGATCGTAGCTAAGGTTTTAAGGCTGAGAGTGGAGACCAAACAGAAGAATGGTTCCCATTGACATTATGCAATGATATATAGATTGAAGAGATAAGCTTTATGAATAGAAAAAGCTCATAATTGAAGTAATTCTCTGCTACGTCTTGTTACCGCTTGTTTAGTTAAGATATCATGATCTCATTAGGAAATCACTTATCAAAGGTGCCTACTTTATATGTTCATATTATACCTTTGGTAAATACTGCTCCCAACTTTGTAAATCAAGGAATACTTTGGAAAAAGTTGTAGAAAAAAACTAACAATTCAACTTTACACCATAATTTCGAGTATAAATAGCAACTGCAAACTCTCATTATCTTTTCTCACGCTACAAAAAATAACCAAAATAATCATAAACTCGGAATGATTAACGAGCAGTCCATAGTGCAGTAGGAAAAAAAAGTGGAGAGCCATTATGATTTCTAGAATCATAAAAAATAAAAAATAACGATGGACAATTTACATCATTAACAACAACTAACAGCGAATAAATTCAGCAGAAAGAAAAAAAAAAAAACAGGAGAGCAATAATGCAGTTAACCTAATACCGCCGCCGCTAAAGAGGGCATTGGGATCAATAGAAGGAATCATGACAGTTGTTGACGGCGTCTGTTTCATCATCGGCGGCGCAGTGGGCTCTTTCGGTGGTTGCCGTGACGGGGTCGCTGTCGGTGCCGGCGGATGGTTCTCCACGGACGGTGGAGAAAGTTCTGGAAGGTTACGATCGGATTCTTTCTTGTCAACGTTCATCATGGTCGCCGCATTCGGTTTTATTACTTCTTTATGTGCGAAAAATGTATCAGTTTATTAGATTTTTAAAAAAATGGAATCGAATTATGGACTGCTAAATTCGTTTTTTTTTTTTGGAGTTACCTTTTCTGCCCCTTAATCCTAACTGCTTTCGCTGTACTCCCTTCGTTTTTTACTTTCCTTTTTTGCGCATAACGAAAACAACCTGTGATAATTTAGAAGATTCTGCACCACAAATACAGTTAAACCTAGAGAGAGAAAAATGCAGTTAAAACTTAAACCTGGAAAAAATTAATGTCTCGGGCTTGGACCATGAAATTTGTTAAAACTGATCATATATTATTCGAGTGATCTAATAATAAATGGCGAAATGGCTTCCTGGCCACTTAAATTTGCATCAGTTTGTAAAGTCGAGAACTCTTTAATTTCACATTTGAACACATTTACTTAAAAAAATGATTACTAATAAACATTTATGATAGTGCGTGTTGTTCAACTGCTGCTGACATTGATTTAATTTAATATTTTATACATTCATATCATCCATTCACCTATATTTTGTTGACACTTTTATGTTAAAAGGTCTAATTTGTGGGCCTGTCCTTTTCCAAAATTAATGTATTAAATTTTTATTTTTTCTTCTCTGTCCCTTCTTTTATTCTTCACTTCCTTGGCACGAACTGCAAACAAAAGCTCCGATAATGGAGACTGAAGTTCAATCGAATCTGATATCTGTTTTTTTCTAAAAACTCCTACTACCACGTCATATTGGGCTCAAACAAAAGCAGTTTCAGACTTGAATAGGCTATTTTTTGTTAGGGCGAACTCGATCCGTCCAGTCAATCGGATCGGCTGCCTGGACACAGGGATAGAGAGAGAAGAAGAAGTGTTGCTTTGCTAGTTATTATCCTACCCTCTAAAACTCGCTCATTATGTTCTTTATTAGGATTTGAAGTACGCCCTTTGCAATGGTAGATCTACAGAGCTCCTTCACTGGGTTTCCTCTGATCGACAATGTTATTGGTCTTGACATCACCTTATTTCCCATGGTTTTGCTAGAAGTGGCTATGATAGAATAGGGGGGGGGGGGGATAAGGAGAGGTGAGAGTTTGGTAGGGAATACGAGGGGAAAAGAGAAGGGGAACGGAAAGGTCTTTTTTTCTTTATCTTTTTTAAAAAATAAAATAAAAATAGTACTATTTAGCCATAATGAGCGAGTTTTACATAGGCATAGTCAATTGTCAAATGTGTTTATTAGTATTTATCGCATCAAGTTGGAGTCTTCAAATGAAAAAAGTGCAAGTTCATGTTTCAGCTTTTAAAAGTCCTACAAGTTTAAGTGGTCAAGAAGCCATTACGCCATAATAAATTAATTATTAATCTTTTGAGGGATCTAAAAATATAAAAAATTACTTATATTGATAATGCATATAATTTTAAACTCTTCAGTGATATTATATTTTCATCTTCCACTTCATTCAATTCTTTTGGTCGAAGCAACTTAGAATTTTAGCACACACAGGAAAAAAATATAAATTACGATACAATATTAAATTCAAGAATTGGTTATTTCTATAATATAGTGTGATCAAAAGTTATATTCAGTGTTATTTTGAGGTGTTACATTTAAACAACAATTTTATCTCAAATAATATTTGCAAGTTTTGTCATCATTTGGTCTATATAAACAAAGTTTTGGAAATTGATGTTACAAAATAAAAATAAGGCCCACAAAGAATTACAATTTAGGGTATGTTTGGTATGAACGAATACATTTTTCACAGAAAAATTTTTTATGAAAAATAAGTTATCACTTATTTTTCCATATGTAATTGGTGGGTAAAAAACTTTTTCCGAACTTTATTGTTTGGATAGAGAGTAGAAAATATTTTTTTTAGACTACTCT